>JABFPN010002965.1:0-19827 GCA_022817305.1 Leptoteleia sp. ZL-2020
ACTATCAGCCTTATAGTGTAGTAGTACGAGTGTCTTTAAGAACCTTAATACTGGTCAACAGAGGTCGTGAATGGCCGAGTGGTAAGACATGTGACTTATAAATTGTAGGTCGGGAGTTCAAATCAAGGTGGTATTAAAGTAAATTTTTTTTTATATAGAAATGCTTTGTTAGCCACTATGGCTCGACTGTGGCTCCTGGCCGCGTCCCACAGTCGATCCATTGCGGCAATATGTGTGGCTTATTGTGGCCATGACTGTGGGCTCCCGCATGCCACAGTCTTAGCCACAGTGCTGCCATAGACTCTGCCACAATGTTTTTTCCACGCGGGTTCTCGGATTAGTTATATTTAACCAATTTCATATTTACCTCCCAAATGTGATTTTGAGAGGTAAATATGAGTTTGGAAACTCGTTGAGTTTATTTGAGTTGGAAAACTCGCACAGCCCCACAAATATCCTTTCCTATTGAACAGATTCCGTTTGTTTCGAAGGGATTTTTCCTTGGTAAGAAATATTTTTAACGTCCAACTTTTCAGCGTTTCCTTTCATTATATAAACTTTACCATGGTTCAACCGAGCTAATTATTGGGGCAATTTAATTTGTTGAAATAAGTAATAACCACTTCAGATTGTTATTTTGATTCCAACAATTGCGGCGGAACAAAATGGAGCTAATAAGTCGTCGCGAGCTTGGGGTACGAATACAAAGAAGTCGGAACAAAGTGTCTTGGGATGGAATTCGTTGCGGGGCCGAAGCAAGGCTGAAATAAAAGCGGAGCGACTGAACGAGGGCAAATTAAAGTTCAAGTCATCGAACGCAATCGATGGCCCGTTTGTTAGGGATGCGCGATTCCACCACGTCGGGGCCACAGATAGCTGCACAAAACTGGGGAAAAGTTTGCGCGCGGCTCGGTTCATCAGTATAATGGCCATTCGCGGCCGAAATAATGTCAGTGCACGCGCGGGAACAATACGGACGTGGCGTGGAAATGGTAATTAATGGCACGTCGGGAAACAAAAGTTGGCCCGCGTTCTCAGGCCAGGTGGACTTTTGCCATTGAAAAGCGTAACTGAATTAAACCTCCCGGTGATGAACTCCGAACGCCCCGATCGGGGTTATTAACGGAACAAAGTTACGCCCCTCCAACTTGGACCGAATTTGCATTTGTTTGTTCGTTCATTCGCGCGACTCTTTTTCTTTTTTTTTCTCTTTTCTTCAAGTCGCACCTTTCCTCGTCCGAGCCGAGATCCTTGAGAGAGACCAATTTGCACATTTCGGACTCGGCTTAACGCGTCGATAAATCTGCTTTGTTCCCTATCAAATAAAACGAAAATGTCACTCTCATGTGGAGACTGCCGTGAGAACCGGTACTTGGAAGGGACTGACAATGATAAGAAAGTGTTCTGGACGGTACGTACTTTGGAAGAAAAATACTTTAAAAACTACTGTGCTGGAACCGTCATGTAAAGCCACGTTTACAAAAATAGAGAAAATTACTGTGCATTCTATGAATATCTTACTGTACACTTATATCAAATATTTTGCAGATATTTCTACGATCATTAACGCAGATATCCTGCAATCATTAGGTAAGCCATGTTCTTTTTTACTGTATAGTAAACATGGCTTTCCATTGAGGCACTAGTATAGTAATTTTTAATTATTTTAGTATTTTACTTTATAACATTTTGCAAATCATTAATACGTGGCACGTAATATTAATATCAGTTCTACAAATTTTACTATACTGGAGAAAACCAACAAATTTTACAAATCTTGCACTCTTTTGTCCGTTAACTTATTAAAATACCCCCCGTAACACGTTTTACGTCAGCGTTGATATACAGTATAGTAATTTTTCTTGTAACTTTTGCCCTCGTGTATGATAAAATGGCGTTGATAGTCAACCTTTACACATAACATTACCAAGAGATAAGTTTTAGACATAAAAAAAGGAACATAGTGTTTTTTTTTTAAAGATATTAATATCAACTTTGCAAATCTCCTTCTTCCACTTTCCACCGTTCAACCAATTAGTGTATTGTTTTTGACATCAGATGCGCAACTAACGCGTAACTTCGCCCGCAAACAGTTATTGTTATTTCATACGAAAACTTTGCGCAAGTTTCTTGCACCTGCGAGTATCTAGCAAGTATCTTTGTTACGTGCCATAAACTAAGCAAATTATGTTACGTTAGAGTATTTTATTGCCACACGCCCTAACTGCGTTGAATCGCTGACTTCTTACTGGCAATTGTCAAAAGGAAATGTACTTACACGGGCAAAAAATTTGATGCTACAATTCTGTAAGGAATCCAGAAAGGTACGGAACTCCTTCGTTGGGTAAAATTTGTATGAAATATTACAGCACTCGAGTCGTTTTAAAAATTTTAAGCCAAGATGTATCGCGTTTCCTGGATTCATAACCGACAAATGGAATAACAAACTCCTTGACAATTAATACAACATTATTACGGTGTATTTAAAGCGAAATATACGGTAGAATAATTTTTTTAATGTTAAGGTAAGTTATTAGAATCGGGACTTAATTTGATTTACGAAACACTTTGTGGAAATAGTCGGTAACGACGTCACTTGAATTTTAGTTGACCACTTTCCCGCGCTTACTTCGATATAAAAATCTTTTGATTTGTGAATTTACTTAAACATTTGCTCACTTGAACCCGACTTTCATTTTATCTTAATTAAAGCACTTTTACTATTAAATATTTTAATGACATATTCGTTTCGAAATTTTGCAATAATTTTTTTCAAATTTAGGTGGTTAAAGTAATGCCGAAAAAAGTGAAAAATTTCAAGGATTAATTTTATTATTTTTAAGGATTAATTAAATTATTTTTCTCCCAATAGTTTTTTAATTTTAGGGAAATACTTATCATGTCTTATAATAAAGCTGAAGTATAAAAAAATGTTATTCTACTATTAGGCAGTATTACGTATATATTCGTAAACAAATAACAACAAATTTAGCTGCAGAAATACAATTTATATAATTCTAGTTGAGATGACTGACTGTAAGTGCACTCGAACCTATTTAACACGTACATACACGTTATTGCTTATTTTGCTACTCTTTTTTTGCTTCATATATCTTGCCAGGAGATAATGATTTATGGCTGAAAATGCAACAACTCTTGATAAAAGTAACTGTTGTACAATTAAATCATAATCTTCAGTAAATTTAACTTGAATTTACTTATTTCGACATTTAAATTTTAAAAATGTTAATCCGGATTAACTCTAATTGGTACGAATTTCTTTTGATTACTGTTTTTAACGGGCATTACTGTATTATATATTATTTTTTGCGGAGAATTTAAAAACAATTTATACTTGAACTGCTAGAACTGTTTATAATATTTATATTTTGTAATTTTCAGAGAAATGAACAGACATTGAATAAGATAATAATATATGATGATAAATTAAAAAATGCGACGTTTTGGTTTTATGATTATATTTGGATTTATGACCCTCTTCAGGCAATTTAAAACGTCACTTTACATTACAAATCATTGGATTAAACCTAAAAAAAGGTTAACATTGATATTATGTGTGTAATTCATATTGACTAATCATTCAATTCTAAAATAATTTTTAAATTCTCCACATATAATATTAACTTGAACGTCTTTAAATTCATTTCTTTCTTATATATTATTTTGTATGGGTTTCTAAAATTCGAAAGCTCAATATCTTATTTAAGACTCCGGATAATAAACAATTTGAAAATACAATTAAATATGTAATTAGTTTAATTTCAGAAAATGAGATTTTGTTATAATGTATATCGTAATTCTGTATAGCGTAGCACGATAATGACAATTGTTTGCTAAATTTATTACTTTTTTAGACGCAAGTTCGCGCAAGTTCAATTCAATCGAATATAAATTTCCATTTTGCCATTTCAGCGTTACTTAATACTCCTGGTACAAATTTAATTTGTTAATTCTGTGAGCTATTATTAATTCTCTTGGTGCAATTATTTCTGCTTCAGCATTATTATACAGATCGAAAATGCATAACGAGCCAAGTTTTTCAATTATAGCAGGTTCTACGTAAAACAATCAACTAAATTGTTTCAATTATTCTGTTTAATAGGGTATGTGACTTCTAAGTATTCTAATTGAATGCATAGGGTTATAATCAAATTAAAAGTCAACCGGTGTGGATAATTTGTTGTACATTAAAGTGTTGAAATGGGGATTTAAGGAAATAAGCATTTGCAACAAAAAAAAATTAATTATTTGCACGAAAGCACCGCGTTCAACAGTATGTTTGTTTTTATTTGTTGACACGAAAGGGGAAAAACGAAAAACATATTTGGCTTAGTTAAATTTGTCGCGTAATGTAGGAAATAATTCGTGGTTTAATGGAATTATACTTTCATGTTCCGAAATTGCTGATTGTCGATTAATTTTCCCCATGTGTAATCTTATTTGCTAAAATCAAATTGCAACCGTGGTTATAGACTGAAAATTTAAGTGCATTAGTTTATGTTGCATTCATATTAATGAAGATTTACAAGCATATTATTAGTTTATTTAGATTGAAGGCTGTTTTGTAAATTAATGGTATATAAATTGCAGATTATTTATTAGAATTAATATATTAGAAATTATTAATAAAGTTATTAATAAAAGGAAAAAAGTCCAATGAAAAATAGAAATACTTGATTATATATTAAAGTGTTTGATCGGTTAACAATAATACATAATTTAATTTTGTAAAATTTGAATTTAGAAACTGGTGCAATGCGATTTTAATCTGCATGTATTGTTTTTAACTGGAATTATTCATGGACTAACCGGAAGCGGATGAATATTATAAAATCTTATCTTATATTTAAATTAATTCTTCTGTTATACATTACTTGGATTAAGTACACCAATGATTACTTTTAATATTAAAATTAATCCTGAGAGTTTACGTTATGAGAATTTTATGAAATTTAATTTAACCGAATAAATTGTACTTAAATATTGAAATTCTATTATTTCGAATATTATTGCAAGTATACAGTTGAGGATTATATGGCTTTTAGATATCACGCCAAAAACGCAATAGCACTTTGGCAGGTGTTTACTGTCTCCATGATTGACGCACGAAACAAGTGAGCATCCAAGGAGCCCTCGTGCATCCTTGTGTGCATCGCAGCTTTTGAGACACAACTAACTACTTAACTAATTAGATGGCGTCTGTTATCCAACAGAACACGAAAACGCAGCTTGTTATTTAATTGGCCAACCTACGTGTTATTAGAACGAAAATCAATAAGCATACCTAGAGAGCAATTTATTAGTAATTGCTACTACAGGTGGAAAAAAGTTGGAACAACAAAAAATTACTATCCTTATAATAACACTGACGTAAAATCATTTCGTAAATTATTATTATTACTTGGCAAGTATCAAATTATTGGTAAGTGTCCTATAGTTTTTATTATATTAGATACTAATACATTGTATAAATCTTGTGCTTTTTTGACTGTCAATTATTATTAAACTACCAAAATTATTATTAAACTAAAATTATTAAACTACCAAAACAAAATCTTTTGATCTTTTGCTCTTTTGATCTTTTAATCTTTTAATCTTTCAATGTTGTTATATAGTACAGTAATTTTTGTTGCAACCTTTTTCTGCCGGTATATTTTATAATAACTCGGGGAGATGTGTGGACATATAGTATTTCTTATAATACGATATAGCAAAATTGATAAAAAACACTAATAAAATTGATGAATAATGGTAGGAAGCATGACCTAATTTTTTATAGAGTGGTGGCAAAGGGTGCGACTGGCGACTGTGAGGTAACGAGTTCCATTCCTCGTGTTAATATTTTTAGAATACTATATCATATCTTAAGGAATACAATAAATACACACGTATCCCTGACTTATTATAAAATATAGTAGCAACTATTAATAAATTTCTCTCGGTGTACGTTGGAGTGTGCAAACCCGGCAAAGTTGGCGCGAATAGGTGTTATGCGCGGCATAAATATTGCCGAAAAGCCCTAAGATTTTATGCCACGTCAAGGGAAATCTAGGATGTTGGGGGAATTACGCTCGGTTCGACCCATTTTATGGAAATCTGGAACGCTCCTTTTTGTAGTACACGCAAGACCAATGTCGCACAAAGCATCCACCGGGCGATTCCATTACGCTCGCCAAAAAGTTATGCTAATCAAACGAAAGTGTATTTTAATTGTTCAAAAATTTGCAATGCTATTCATTTGATGGTAATTAATTTCAGGGTATTTCTTTTATATAGATACATATATATCTCGAAAGATATACATATCTCGAGATAGATAAACATATACCCATCAATAAACATATATACCTATCGTCCAGAAAAATTCATCAAATTGAAAATTTAATATCTCCGAGGGAGACACTCGTTGGTGCTAAATTCCAATTTCTTCCCCAAATTCCTTAGGAGTGGCAGAGTTAAAATTTTAAATATCAACCCCTATTTTTTATCGCAGTTTCAAATTCTACCTTAAACAGAATATCAATTTTTTCTGCACTTTTTTAATTGTGATAGATGATGCTTTAATCAACGAGTTTAAATGTTGCCGATTTTTTCCATTGGAAACAAATTGGCTGGATTTCGCAATACATTTTTTCATTTATTTCTAGATATTCTTTGATAACTCAAAATTGGCGTGGAAAAGTCACTTATTCGAAAGCACAAAAACAAACGTGTCGTTGATTTTTAAATTTTTTTAAGCTTATTTATCCTTTGAAACAAAATCAAACGCCCCCTACCAAAATCGAACATTCCAACAACCCCAGCAATAACGTAACGATCACCTAACTGGCTGCTTATAGACGCAATTAAAACAAATGTCCAGAAACGCCATCCAGCTGAACGAAAACGCGCCGACTACGTCGTTACACTCCAAACTCATTTGTCATTGGCACATTGTTTAACGTTCCGCTGACTATGATTGATTCGTCGTAAAGCGATTTCAAAGAAAATTCCAGCGTGAAAACGCACTTTAAAAAACGGAGCGCAATAGCCAGCATAACATCCCATTAGCAGAAAGCGACGCCTGTCGGCGATCCGTTTTTCACCTCCCGCCGCGCTCCTCGGCCGAGCGATTGAAATTAAAATATTGTGCGCAGTCCGCTAAACCGGAAGCGTGCCACGGTGTTTTCGATTCAAGTTTTCTTTCCTCTTCGCAGCGCCTCGATAAGTCCGGTCAATCCCCCGACCCTCCGCTAATTAGTTCTGCTCGATCATGCGGTTATTTATTCGTCAAGTTGGAGCTCGCCGAGTGAGCGAGTGGGACCGGTTTCTTCGTCAAAACCCCGCTGTCAAACGGAAGTCTAAATTTGTCCGGAATTGATTTTATATGTCTTTGGGATCTAATAGCGACCGATCGTGCAATATTGAAAAAGTTCGCTTGTAAAATCAATCTCAATATAAAGTTTGCCGGCAAAATCCAGCTGAAAGAGGAAGTGACGTAGAGTGAGAGAGAGAGAGGGAGAGAGGGCGCTCGAGAAGGCGGATGTCGATTGCACGTAATGAGATGCCTGAACAATTAATGTCGGGGATGCGATCATTTATTTGACAGTACTGGAAAATTGTCGTTGGTGCGAAATTCTTCGATGGCGAGGAGTTCTTCGGCGAAACTGGAGTCCCTATCAACAACTCACTGCGGTTTAAGTGCGGGCATTGTAAATGTTTGATTAAACGCAATGACATTCGTCTGAGGCTCGCTCCTCGCAAATCCCACTGAGCGCTGTTGAGTATTTTGAATTCCGCGTAAGCTGAGTCATTGAACGGATAGCTCGCAGTGCCACCAAGGTGACTTCCGGTTGGTCGGATGGGTTGGTTTTGAGTCGAATAATAAATGCCCGTATTTTGACAATTGTCGATCAATTTTGGAATTTGTATTTTAAAATTTTTGAGGAACTTGATACAATGTACATAGCTTATATAATTTTGCCCAAGTTTTATTTCAATATGTAGAAATCATTTGGTTAAAATATAAAAAACATTTTCATATGAATTATCCAAATCATTTCAAGATCGTTTCCAAGTGATTCCACGACAAAGTTGTTCCAAATATTTTCCAGATTCTGGTCAAACGTTTTGTCCGGGCAATTTCAAACTGCTACATTTCATAATGCTGGGACGATATTAACATTATATATATTGTTACACCAAAATAAATTGGCGTTGTTTCAACACTACAATTTTCTGCGTGTAAGGCATGTTTATAAAGTGATAAAAAACCTTGTCAGTACATTAAAAAAGCATACTTTCAGTAACATCATTTTTTCAGTGACACATAACTCTTACAGTAATATAATGTACGGAAATTTGAAATATTAATATTGTATTTTTCTCAATATAAATCAACGTACAATCATAAATTTTGGAGGCAAACTTTGGCGAGCGCTGGATTTTCCTCATATTCATTAATTATTTAAGTTACATCACATTTCTCGCGGCAAATCATAAGTAATATTTAATTCGCTAAAGAAAATTCAAAATGCATTTGCGGCGTTCACACGAGCGTGATAAATATCGAGCACAATTTTAACGTTACTTCAATTTCCGTTTCACGACCATTACGGAATCCGTCCACGTACGACTGCCATAAATTATAATGATTGAAAAATGTATGACTTTTACCCTCACTGTGTCTTGCCTCGTGTATTGCATTATTTTAGTATAAGACTGTCGCGCGGAGCAATTTGCCATTGACTTCCAACCCCCCCCCCCGCCCCCTTTTTCGAGCGGGTAGATGACAGCGAACAATCTTCAGGAATGCAATTAACAGGACATTCCCCTTCTACCGTGGCACTCGTCCTTTTGGGTCGCCTCCCTGCGCACTTTGCGCCCTCATTTATGCTTTCATCTTTGCTGTAAAAGGTCGAGCGCTGCCTCTTCATCCGCCTATTAGCGTTTTACTAAAAATCATCATTACTTAACGTCGAACTGTCGACTTTGCTTATATCAGTCGCAACAAATCCAATTATCGCGATCAATTTATTTTTGCACGCGCAGAACAATTTGCCAATCAACATTTATTGCGCGACTAATCGTAACCGTTACGAATAATATGGAATACTTTTTTTCATTTTTTAACAAATAATAGCGTTTTTAAATGTATGGAACAAAGTAAAGGATATTTTCAAAGACACTTTTCTCATCATGTATATGAGAATATTATTAGCTTCAATTTACATCTTCAAGTTGATGAAAGGTATAGCCAGTTCAACTTGATCATTTGTAAATTTTCAAGTGGAACTTTTTTCGGTGTAAATTCGTTTCGTTTTTTTTTTTATCGGTTTTGTCATTCACGTGCCTTTTATTTTGGAAATGGATAAGATAGGAACAAAAAGAGTTGAAATTAAGTACTGTCGATAAGCGAAATAAAAAAGATTGCAAAAAATAGAAAAAGAAGGGAGGAAGAGAGAGGTGAAGGCGAGAAGAGGAGAACGAGGGAGGGACGGATGGAGTGAGATATATATATATATATATATATATATATATGGAGAGAGAGGGGTAGTAAAAATGCAGTTCGGTTGAATTATAACCGCGGTTGAGCGGCGGATAATTCTTTACGGAGCAAACATGCGCAAATGGCACCGTAAAGTTCGAGACGCTACCCGCTGAAACATTACACCGAAAATAGTACGTACACGTCGGAATCGGTATAGTGTTTTCGTCGGCGTTGCTGTCGCGCACTTTTACAACTCAAAAAACGACGACCAAGTGGGTTCTGTGAAAGTTTGCGTCAACGACACTTCGTTTCGCCGATGACAAAATTCGTTTAGGTAGCGGTGAACTGATAGGAAAAAAAGAAAGAAAAAAAAAGAGGGTTATCAATTTTGTGGGGCAAAAAACTGCACTCCAGTCGCTCGAGTAAGACGCAGAGTTTTTTAATTGCCCAAATTCAATGGATACGAATACTTTATATTGCGACAGGGGACTGTTTTTATTTTGCTTCTATGAAAAGAACAATTAGTTCGGGAAATAATTGCTTTCGGGGAAAAAAAGAGACTCATAAAATTGAGAATAATAATGAAATATTTTTTTTTTAATATTTCTAGATTTACTTCATATTATAGTGAACAAAAAATTATCCAATGGTGATAACTATCATATACAAATTTGTAAATATTTAACATTCTTAAATATAACACAGATAATATTACTGTTGTTTTTTTAATTACATGGCAAATTTTAAATAAAAATTCCTTTTTTTTTTTAACAAATGAGAAACAATTTCTGCTTTAATTATAAATATAACTTGTTACCTTTGTTAAAGAACTTGTAATTTTTATTTAACGATTGGTACGTTATTAAATCAAAACTAAAATTAATAAGATTATGAAAAGATTATAACAATGCTAAATATGCGATTGATATTTTGAATAATACTAAAAGTTTTTAATTAAAAAAAATATATGTATATGATATTATATTGATAATTAACGATAATTGAAAAAACAATTTCTTTGTTCTAATACGATCCAGATTTATGTATTTTAAAAAGTAATTAATCAAATTGTTTCATACTTTATAATTATGTTTACTATCTTTTTTAAATTCAAACAAACTTTATTCTATAGTAATAAAATTAATTGTTCGTGTGCTATATTAATAATATGCGAAAAGTCTCCAAAACTAAAATAGTACAGCTTAAATTGCGCCGAAAAAGTTTTTTAATATATGACCCGCACGGAATTGTACAGAATTTCGGCGAACTACATTTTAAGCCATTATACATTTCGCCGGTCATTTTTTATTCGTTTTCTTTGTTAAAATCACTTTAACGCAACTTATTCATGGCGAAATAATTTAACCGAGTTACGCGAATGTTATTACTTAATTTTAACTAATGAAATTTACTTCTTTCAGGGGGAACGCTCTTTAATTCGTATTAGATAATTAGATATTTAACGTATGGATTTGCATTAAAATTCCTAACTTAATTTTAAATTCAACGTTAGCTCACGGTCGGGATCGATGTATCTCACTTTAACGCACACGCCCATGCACACGTGGGTGTATTTTCTTTGCAAAACATATTTCCCAACATCTACCATCCGAAATGTTATCAATCTATAGATTTTCCATTTCAGAAAGTAATTCCTCTTATAATTGTATTCAAAATTCATACGTTTCCCGTGACGTAAGTTGCCTTCTTCATAAGAAAACTGAAAAATGAGAAAATTTTTCGATACTTCTCCCCTTGCGACGGATATTTTGCCTCGTCAAATATTCACGTCCGAAGCAATTTTTGAAAGTACTTTTTACTGTTTTACAAACTTTTCTGACTTGTCCAACAGTGCGATTAACATTAAAGTGTAACCAGCATCAGAATTCTTTCACTTTTTACATCGAATCTTCACGTATTATTGTTTCCCAAGCACTTTTCAAGTATAACACTTTCAAATTCGTAATGATTTATATAATATTACAACGCGTTTGCAAATTTGCATGGTAGCTAAAAATTACAGCCACGAATTGGACGCGATGAAAATTGGAAACCACTTTTCCATCAAATTTATCCGATTACTTTTTTTTTCTTTTTTTTTTTTTCTGTTCGATCGCCACATGTAAAATGCATTTCCATGCAAACCTGCTGATTATCATTTCGAGAGCGTGAAAATGAAAATACATAAAAATCAATACGTTTTAAATGATTGTGCAAACTCGCTGGGAGGATGCGTTTCTGTTATCTCGCCGACTGGCGCGCTGTTTATATATACTTTATTATTCCTTTTCCCGCCCTCATCTTTACTTCACCTTTTCCTCTTTTCGTCTTTACTCGCACACTAGACTTTTTGCCAACTACTCCTGTTATACGAGATCGTCAATGACCGACTCGTGCCTTGAATCAAAAACTCGCAGCAGTGGCAACGTGTGCGCGCCACTTAGGAGGAAACTATCCTCACTGTGAATTGCCGCTCGTAAATTACTTGATCTTTTCTCAAAAAGACTCCGTTTGTTTTGCCGTGTACACGTATTTATGAGACGGCGCCGGATAATACAATTTAATTATGATTGATGAAATCGTCCGAAATTGATGCCTAGAAATTTATGGGGTTTCTTTACTGTCATGTTATAAAATGAAACTTATTGGAGCTGGTAATTATATATAAAAATATTTAAAGGGTTGTCCTTCGTCAAACATTTTATTTATAAATTAAATATTAAAGAATATTTATCACACATTTGGGAATGGATTGCATTTTTGTGTGGTGCTTTTATTTACATATATTACTGTTATTTTACTTTTACATAATTATTTAGTTATTTATATTTATATATTGGAATTGTATATGAATTTCATTAATAATAACTAAAATTTATTTGTATAAAGAGATATTGGAGAACGGTTTATTAGTATAAAAATGGTTTCGTTTCTCTCTTTTTTCTTTTAATATGAGAAAAATATTTTTGGTGGAATGTGGGGATTGTTGATGGTAGGTGTTACAGGCTGCATTGAGTGTAAGCTTGGATAGGAATGGTTTGAACTCGAAAGCTCGATTACTATGTTGCTCAGCAGATAAGTACTGAGAGCTTTCGGTTACGTTTTACCGACGGTGGAAATGCGACGATGTCTACCGTAGACGAGTTGCCGATTTTAGGTTGTATTTTCTGAAAATGTTACGTCGATAACAGGGCAACTCCGTTATCAACGTTTATTGATTCGTTTCATTATCCTCTTATGATATCTCCATTATCCAGCTGTTTTATCCTGCGAATAGTGATAGTAATTGAAATAATTTTGATTAGTAAAATTAATACAATTGATAAAAGTTAAGATTTTTTCTAGTTAGAAATTGGAGAAAGATATGTATTATGGATTGATACTTTTGAGTTTAAAAAAAAAAGTATTTGTACATTATTTTATATTTGGAAAAAATTTACCTAACTTTTAGGTAACTTTATCGAGCTTTTGGGTATTGTTTTACAAACAGTATCAGATGCAAAGAAATTCAGTTACATTTACAATTCAGTAAAATTTAACGAATCTTTTATCTCAGTGTAGGTCATACACGGAGAGAAGAGAATATTAAAAATTAGAAACCAGAGATTACAAATTTTAATAAACTGAATTCTAATTTTTGGCAAACTTTTTATTTGACGTCTTGTCCGTTAGATGTCGCTAACATATTGCCTATGCGTGGTCGTATAACCAGTTTTGACCAATAAAGAAATATTCGTGTTACCTATGTATTAAACAGTTTACTAAAACTTAATAAAAAGGTTGTTAAATGGTACGCAACTACACAGAATTACAAATTTTAATAAACTAATTTAACAAATTTTAATAATTTAGTTTTCTATATAATGATATTCTGTAAGCGTGATGCCAAATTAGTAAACTTTTTATTAAAAATTAATATTTTTTACTCTCGGTGTACGTATGCCTATAAATTCAGGTACAAGATATGCTTAGAATGTCCACAAGTATTTTGCGTGCCTCTAAAAAGCATGCATTTACATAAATATAGTATTGAAATTCTTATTATAAAGAAACTACATTTATCCACATTAATGGGACATAATTATGCTAACATATTCATACAACCAGAAATTGCAAAACATTTTATTAATTTTTAATTAAACGAGACGAATTTGCGTGGAGAACTTATTGTAAATAGAGAGAAAAAACGGATAAAGCAACTTTTATTTTAGTTGAATGGAAAGTTTGCGCCATGAAAAACGATATACCGAAGCGATAAAGTTAAAAGTAAACAAACGAACAGAAACCAATATTGTTATGAAACAACAAACAGAATTTATTGAATGTTACTTGAAAGAGTGATTTATTATGATGTTACTAATAACTTAATAAACGTTTAATAATAATAATGGTTAACATTAAATCATGGTGATGATACGAAAGTTTAGATTTCCGGCGATTTTCGAATAATGTAAAAACAATTTGTTCGATTATTTTACAATTCGTAAGGAAACGCGCCGGATAAAAAGCAGCACATTTGATTCTGCAATGAATTGCGCATTATGTATTGGATCACATTTCCGCAAAGTTTTGTAATTTTATTGTTAACATTGTAAATTTACAGAACAATAAAACCTGATTTAATGCGCTCGTAGGATTCATTAACTCTGTAAGGGTCAACGTATTTTTGATCAACAGGGAAAGGTCAATCAGGGTCATATTTATCCAATGTTAATTTTACAATGAAAGGTGGGGAGATGGGTATTTGAAATATTTTCTGTATACTTATACAAAGTCTTATTATGTATGAGAAACAACAGAAAAAAAATCTAAGAAATCGTAGTCATGATTGAAGAGTTATATATGTCTTCACCATTCGGTCAATGCGACATAATTACTGAGTTGCTAGCAACTGCTAGATTGTGAGTTCGATTCTTGATGGGACTGATATTTTTTTTTTAATTTTATTAAAGACTATTGTGGTACATTTAAGTTGTGGTACAAGTTTTGAATAATATCACTTTATTTACCAAGTTACACTATAAGTTATAATAAAACTTTATTATATAGCGTTACTCAGTGAATTAATATTTGCACAAAAATGAGAACTCTTAGAGTATGCTTGGAGAACTGCATCTCAATTATCCAGTTAAATTCCATCCACTGTCTTGCAACATTAATGAAATATTTCGGGAATGTCCTGTGTATATCTTAAAACGATATCAAAGTGGTATGATATTGGTTAATATATGAACGAGTGATGGAGTCATTATTATGGAAATTCCTAACTTAAAACATTATATATCGTAATATCGATGTTAATTAACATAAATAAGTAACTATTATCGGTTGTCTTACGTACGAAGTTACGAATTATATGAAATAATTATGTTCGATAGGAATCAATTAATATGAAAAAATTGTTATATACCTTTGATATATAATCATAATTATATAATCAGAAAATAAAGTAGTATCTAATCAAGTATATATGTGAATTTTATTTGAAAAAAAAAATACAAACTAAATGTTGATTGTATCAACTGCTCCAATACCGTCGTACAAGGAATATCATTATTGAAATGTATGCATATAAGCTCCGGATAGATGAAAACTCCCGGCGAAGCAGAGTCGCTTAGTAATCGTCGCGTCATGTCATTTACGGCGCGAAATTTGAATTAACCTTGACTGTTGGGTGGCTATCGCCACGCTTGATCGATGAAATGAAATTGACTCGGCAAATTGAATTTCGTATATGTGCGAGTCGGGCGTGTTGTCTCAACCGCTGTTTTCCTCAGACGAAATGAACGTGACTTTTCGAAGCAAGAAATGGATTATACAGCAAAACAACCATTTTACATGACGTCTCCGTTCCGAAGTCAACCGTCGAATTACAAAGAATAAGAAGTCTCCGACCGGGAGAAGCTTTCGACGGAAGATAAAGACAATTTATATGATAATTGGTTTTGCTATTGTCATCATTTTGTTACCGGGCTTCGTTTGCCGTCGTTGCGCAGTTCAAGTGCATTGTCTTCGTCGTACTTTTCTCGTCGGAATAACAACGATGGCTTATCGTTATTTTTTATATTTCTTTACTTGACACTCGGTCGCGACGAAAAATCAAATCGATCCAAACTTTATAATGAATTCAATCTTATAAACAAGAGAAGTGACTTGTCGATAGCAAGTTATGATCAGCCCAGTGACATCGACGTTTCAGTTGATGTTTTTAAATTTGGAATCCGTTAGGAACGCCACCGGTTTACCGGCGAATGACGTCACGATCACGTGTTTTGTATTGTTTGGAATAGTCCGCTGGTCCGCTAAACCGGTGGCGCCTTCAGCGGAACACGAATTTAGTAGAAAAGCTTCAATTTTTTATAGCTAATATAAATAAAATATTTGAATAATATTTTCTACTTCTTTTACATAATATTTTTAAAATAATTATTATATAATTGTTTTAGAACAAATGTAACAATCCATTTTAAAGAATATCTATTTCTATGTTACTGCGAGAAAAAAACGTGTTTCTTAAGTATGTGTCATATATTGATTTTTTATGAGTCACGGGGTATATTAATTATAAAATGATCAGAAATATTGATAAAATCTTTATAAAATATTTTAAAATTCAGTTTCAACATTCTTTTCATATATGATGTATTTTATATTTCATAATGCAGCATTTTTGGACAATATTATGAAATGTATTTTATGTAATATATTTTGAAAAATAATTTGCAAATGTTCAAATATTTTGTTTTATAAAATAAATTAGAGATACACATATCTGCTTTTCCAGTATTAAATATTTGTTATCATTATTATCTTTAAATTTATAAAATATTCCTTTTTTTAACCGATTTTTAAAAATCATTAATTGTGACAAAGCAGATATTAGTATTAAACTACATTTTGTAAGCTTCTTGTATTATTTGCTCAATAAAACTGTAAATTATTGACATTGTTCTATATGAATATTACATCATATTCATATCATACATTTAAATTTGTATGTTTCTATTTGTACATCATATTAAAAAGCAATACTCGTTCATATTTTCGAGAAATATTAAACATTGATGCAAACTACTCTAAGTATTCTATTTACTTGTTTATTTATTTACGAGCTATGGAGCGATGACTTATTTAATATATTGGGTATAAATAAATAAATTCTTCGGCAAAATTTGCAGGAAAATAGCGAACAATTTTCTTTTGGAATTGTTTTATTCAATGAAAACTAATATTATACTTTCATTAAATACATTTTTATGAATTTCAATATGATACTTTGGAAGTTAATTTTAATTAAACATAATTTTTCATGGCAAATCAATTATTTTAATATTCTACAAAAATATATGGTTATGATGTACAAATATTTAAATTACTTTATTTTTTCAATTACGTGTTTTCAATTACCTTGGTGTGTTTTACTATAATTTTTACTGTACTGGCACAGTAATTTTTTCTATATCGTACAAACTGCTTGGCTTTAAGGTTCCAGCACAATCCTTAATAGTTTTTTTCTTCAGTGTTCGGTTCATATTCAAAGTACGCACAAAAACTTCCCCAACAAATTTCAATTCCTAATTCCAAGGAAATCTCATTCCCTAGTATGTTTAATAAATAAGCGTTGGGTTACTGAGGTCTTTCTGAATATTCCCGAGTGGTGTTTTCGATCAGAGCGAAAATTTATCGTCTTTCTTATTCGTTCGGTTGTATTTGGATTTCTATCGCATTCTTTGTGAGCGCATCAATACGTCTTTTTAGCGTAGCTTTTGCAAATCTCTTTTCCATTTGTCGCTCGCTTCTTATTTATAGTCCACTTGCTGCACTTTTGCCGATCAAATGCACGCGTATTTTTTCACTTGGAATTTGTTTATTTTGGAACTTAAGACGACGTGTTTATTAGTTAAAATAATATCTGTCGTGCCGCATCAATGATGTGCTCTCAATCAGGAATATACAACAGTAGCCGGCTGTCCTTATTCTGGAATCACTTAAACGACGTCTAAAAGTTATTTGAACGTATTCCTATGCAAGCAGGACACACTGAGAAAACAGTGGTAGTATATGTTAAAACATTTTATACCAATTTAGAAATATTTGTGAAAAGTGGAGACTTTTATTATTAAATATCATCAAAATGATGACCATAAAATCAATTTTTAATACCATCGAGTTAAAAACTACAATATAATTTTTAAATTTAACATTATTAATACTTATTATTGATACTTCTTCCTTCTCAATACATTTATACTAAAAAATTAAAAAGTTACACGGAGAGAAAAGATTAATAAAATTTACTGACATTCTTAATAAACTGGTTATATATTGGCAAAACATGAAAAATTACTATCTTAAGTTAGTAAAACGTATCAATTTGTTGAAAATGATTCTTAAAAAGCTGACACTTTTTACTAACTTAGGATAGTAATTTTTCAATTCTTGCAAGTATGTGACCAGTTTACCAACAATCTCAGTAATTTTTATTAATCTTTTCTCTCCGTGTAAAAACTCAAAACAATCTTGTGCTAAATCTAATCTTAAATTAATCTCTGAAGTTAGCGATAAGTGGATTTCGCAAGGTACTTTACTTCGGACACAATACGCCAAGAATATAACGATCTTGTATCGAACGAAATAATTTTTGTGAGTGTACGGTTAATACACGAAAACGAGTCTGGGACTGGATCAAAATATGACCCAGGTATCTGTACATCTCAAGAGGGAATTTATGTAGTACTTGCTTTTAACTGCATCAGTTTCTCTTGGAGCCGATAACCGACCGGAAATCTATATGGTAATAGGGATTCAAGATCGGAGCTACATTTTAGTCCGATTACAATTTTTTTTTTGCTAAAGGACGTTTCGGTCTCGCGTCTCAAGCTGATCCATATTTGTAAACCCGGGGTTCGCAGTTTGTCCCCCGTCAATCGTCATTAGTCCCTGCAATTCGTATTCCAGTTTCAAATCAAAGCGGGCTTCTTTTCGCTTTCATTTTTTTCTCGGTTTTAATTTCCTTTTTTCGAGGGTGTCGGCTGCAATCACAAAGGAATGATTTTTGTTATTTAATTTGTTATGAATACCGCTAAAATAGAACGCAACATTTACAAAGAAACAACGCTCCGTTTTACATCAAAAGAAAACAGCTCCGATACGTCGGATCAATTATGTATACTTTACTTTCTTTGAGATTCTGAATTTATCCATTCTTATTTCAGACAAAAGGAGCGATATATTAAACTGTTCGCAAGAGGTACTTCGCGGATATTGATTTCAGTTTTGTTCCACGGAGATACCGGTTGAATAAATTTGTATCTAAGGTTATTTTTTTACGGGCATTAATGGAGGGGGGGGGGGGTACTTTTTGCTGTTTCCCAATGTAAAGACGATTCGGTTCGGTATAGTTTAATCGGATGATAAGAAGCGAGCGCAAATAATGCCAGGGAAATTGTTACATGCGATACGCTCGAACGTTGCGTTACGATACGTTTCGGCGGATAAAAAGTATTTCTTTCGTCGGAGAGGAATGCATGGATAATAAACATGCATTATTTATATCTACAACTGAAACAAGATTTATACCAGGAAATAAATAACGCGAAAAATTAAAGAAATTAATTGGAATGCAGTTTTATTTTGTTATGTTAATTGAAGGACAGCTCCCGTGAAATTGGTATTTATAGGAATAAATATTACAATTTAATTTTGTAATAATTTCGCATTAGCTTTAACGTTCCGCTTCATTCGCTTCTTTTGTTCTTCTATCGAGCTTTTAATATTTCTTCCTAACGAAGAAAAAATTTACCATTTAAAAAAGGCAAATGGGGAAAAGAAGTGGATTAAAAAAGGGAATTGATTTTTTTTAATACAAGTTTTTTTGACATTCAATCGAGGCATGATATTAAACAATAATTTCAATGAAAAATAATAGCGCATTTAACGAGTGAAAGAGGTAAACGCGACGGTGGACTTTTTATTTTTTTTTTTTTTCGTCAGTCGTGCATTCAATTTGCAACCCCTCTCTAATCAATATTTATTCGCATCTGATGAAAATTCGTATAAAAAGGGGGTATTTGCCGAAGGAATCCAACGGAAGCGTCTTGTTGAAAAGGATAGGAGGCATAGTTTTTGTCCCCATCGCGTTGCAATGTTATATTGGGATGGCTATTCTTCTCGACGAGTCTGAAGAGTTAATCAAAATAATTGACGCCGTTGTCAATGGTAAAACGACTATGAATATGTACTTGCGGTAATTACCACGATATCTCGTAATTCTAATTCGCGTGTGCGCGCAACTCTGGCAATAATTAACGTGGTTTCCCCCCCCCCCCCCCCCCCCC
>JABFPN010002966.1:0-19821 GCA_022817305.1 Leptoteleia sp. ZL-2020
TGTTTATATTTCACCCGGCTGACTCATTCGACATCTGGTGGATTAAAGCTGAACTCCGCTAATTTTTTGCCAGCCAATATCATTAGCTTAATGCTACCGTTGAAACACCTATAGTCTTACACCGTGATGGGTGCTTACGGAAGCGTATGATTCCGGAATAATGTGTTTTAAAATTCGTGTAGTTTCATAATAACGAAAAAGGGTTTTATTTGTTCAACGATTTATCTGTTTTCAAACAATATTGTTGACCAATTGATGCGTTCTCCTGACTTAAAATAATAGATAAGCTGCTTTAGATTACTAAATGTGAGATATTGGAAAAATCAACCTGCTTTAGAACACTTTCGAAATCGATTCCGGAATCATGCGCTCCCGTAAGCACCCCATGTATTTACTTCTAACTGAATTTGCCTGCGGAACTTTGACAGATGGGGAGGGGGGAATTAGTTTAATACCATAAGGAGAAAAATAAAAATGACAAAAATCGCCGCACTTGAATATTGAAATAAGATATAGTGCATGGTGTATAATATAATTGAGGATTTGTAGAAAGTAATAAAATAAATCATCCAGTGATGTACTATGTGCTGATCAGTAACGTCTAGTTTATTTCGTTGTACGGAATTAGGAATAGAGTTAGTAGTAAGGAGAATTTAAATTTCAAATATGAATGATATATGTTTTATTTTCTTCACGTTATTTAATACTTGCTTTAAACACTGTAATTTTGTACAATTAAGTTTAGTTAGACGAGATAAGTAATATCAAATTGAATGGACCCAATTCAATATTCAATATATAATTGAAATATACATTTATATTGCATTAATAGGCATTGAAGTAAGTGTAGCAGAGTCAATAAATAATCGCATCCATGAAAAAACGAAATCATCTGTACAGTTTATTTTATAATGATATGCCGGATCAAGCAATAATGCGCGATGTCATAAGATTTAAATGTAAACAACGTAACATTAACTATCTACTCTGAATAAGTTTATATGTTTGATTTGAAACGGAACTATTCTGAATAATGTAATGTTGCTCATTTCCATAATTACTACCACTTTTACAATCACATTGACTCTTTGCTTTTGACCTCAATTATACATTAAAAATACATATTAAAATAACGCGATAATATTCACCGTATTTATAAAAAAATGTAAAATATTTCACGTAAGTCATGATAAAAGATCGGTAAAAAATGTGCTTGAATTTAAATTATTGAACGGTGTAATTAAAATTGATCGCCGTTACGACGCACTTTCATTTTTACAACTTATATTTTATGGTATTGTACATTCATTTGATGGTAATTAAAAAGAAATGCTTACCAAATATTCGTTATCTGTTAAGTTGATTTAAATAAAATCAATAAATTTAATAATTTATACATTCGTTGGTTGCTTTGGACGTTAATAAAACATCCGACATACCATAAATTGGAGTAAGACTAGACTAATTGTTGATGTAATAAATACAAAAAAATATTGCTTGCGAAATAACACACAATGTTATGTACACGCATAAGAAAATAAATAACTAAAAGTAGTAATACTCCGCACGGTTCAGGCTGCCCCGTGTACTTGCTTCACTTTTATAAGCTACTGTTTTTAAACCGATCAAATTTTTGTTTCTCTGTTATTCTAGTACTATGGAACAACCAAATGTACATATTTATATATTTATATGGGTATGAATAAAACGGTCGTAAGGCTAAACTATTTGTTTCTCGTGAAAATAAAAACACGGTTTAAACAACAAAGTATCTCCTACGAATTACACGATAAAATAACGCCATCACCAGCGGTTTGTAATTGTCTAAAAACCATCTAAATGAATGAGCAAAGCTACTATCGCGGTAGCTCCGGCTTCTTTGGTAGACCATTCAATAGTATCCGAATTTGGATCTATACCATCTTTTCTTGAGTTGATAGTGTAGGATCCTGGTCTGACTAACAACTGGAATGCGGTCGAAGCATTAAGTTTTTTGTTTGACTCCGTATCAATATATCTGCAATAATGAATGTGATATTAAAGAATAATTTTCTTTTGAGTTAGAAATGTATTAGTAATATGAAAATTTCTCTTGTGGTTACAATTTTAAGAATCTTGTCTTTTTATAAAACAATACTTACGGATATTGTCTCGTAAATTTTTCAGGGTCTGCGTGTTTTACATTTGGAGAAAATACGACTTGCGGATTCTTATTTTCTGCGTTTACCGTCGTTGTTAAGTTACTTGTGTCCAATTGTTCTTTAGTTAATAATTCTCCTCTGTCCAAAATCCACCTAAATATATAAAATTTAAGTTTCAAATTTCATTGTCGCTATTTATATACTACACTGGTTTTTAGTAAAGTAATTGAAATATTGATTATTTAGAAATTACCTGATGGCTCCAAGTCTTGTCGCATGAAATGCAACGTGCCACTTGTCAGTGGTACTCTGGGGAATTTGATTAGTGTTGATACTTTGTTTGAGAGGGAATCTAACCCAACCAACTGGGATGACGTACTCTGCAAGTGGTTCACCTTTTTTGCAAATTGTATTGTCTCCCTCCAATTTGTAACACGAGTTACAGTAACACATAATTTCATCCATTGAAAAGAACTCATCGGGCAATACGAGGGACTTTTTAAAGCGTGCACAAGCCTTCAAATAATCGCACTTTTTCGTTGGCAGAAGAACATTGCTGATCGGAGTGGACGGCAGCGAACAGGACACATTATGTCCAATATTTGCACAATTGTTCATTTGCAGTCTAGCGAAACTGAGTTGCAATTGTTCTTGAACATTGTTGTCGTGATTATTGATTTCATTATTTTGACTATGGCATGCTATGCTCTCGTTGATAGCATTGTTTGAGTTGATGACAGTACCGTTTCTAATGTTGATATTTGTAGCGTTGTTAATTTCAACGTTTGTACATTCATCATTTAAATTATGCATATCTGTAAAATTCAAAAAGTAGAATAACTGATATGTTTTTATGAAACATAATTGTATTGCATATAATTCTTTACAAATAATAAATAAATCATATTTAGTTATTAGTTTCATGATTGTAATTAGAAAATAATTGTAATGCAAAATAATTAAATACCTGCATTGTTATCAGATAAAATCATATTATTCACATAAGGTTTGTCCTTGAAATGTTCTGGAACATTACTTGAATCCAAGCAGACATCCGAATTGGAAGAGCTGTGGGAGGGATAAGGAGTGGAGGTATGTTCATCATTTGAGTGAGTAGCTTGCAGTGGAATATTTAGGGACAAATTTGAAGATACTGCAGAGGTTCCATTTTCTTTCTCATGACACTCGAGATCGGCCTTTTCACGCGAATTCTCTATATCTTCTACTTCTGCGGTAGTTCTGTCAACTACAGAGATGGCATTGCTATCAGCGTTCGAGTAAAGTGGGTCAGAAGTGGGATTAACTATAGAGATTTGTTCGCATTGGCCATATAAGTCAATAACTGCGTATACAAAAGGTGGTAGATCGGTCGCAGCTATGCCTTGGTCTATATCATTGATATAAAGATGTAAACGAGATTCTTCATCTATTAATAAACCTAACGTAGAATTGCATTGCATGTCCTCTAAATTGGCACCGTACCTAGTTTTCACCTGTGGAAAATTGTTTTAAATTAATTAATATTTTATTACTTTTATAATTTTAATATTACGAATATTTTAATACTGAAATAAATTCATAAACAAAAATAAAATATATACCTTTGTGCCATTATGTGACATCCAATCGCTGCAAATAATCCATGAATGTTTCTTAAATCCTAATGCAGTCAATGGAAAGTTTGCTTTTTCTGGTGATATACATGTTATTCCACACAATATACCAGAAACCCATCGTTCGTTAGTTTTATCTATTTTTATCTTGAACATTTTATTTTTAATCAATGGACGGCTTGTCATGACAACACCTGTAAATATTTTAATATGTACCAACCAGTGAAAGAATGTTACACTGCAAAACGACAATCTCACCAAAATTATCGTTCAAAATATTCCTACCTTGATTATAACTAGCTACTCTCTTTGCGATAGTCTTAGTTTCCAACTGTACATTACGTCCGTGATTTTCGTGGAATTCATAGCACCAATCAGTGTCGCCATTTGACGATACCATGGGCTGTGTTGGAGTAAGCACCATTTCATTTAATAACTTTGCCTCTGATGTATCTACAGATGTATCCATACCAGCGTCACTACAATTGATAAACAAAATATAAACAAACTTTGATTTTGACCTTCTAAGTATTCACAAACATTGTTTTTTATGTATATGATGTTAAAAACGTTTCGTTCTTGAGTTCCATAAAAATTGGTTATTCTTATAATATATTTAGTTAAATTAGCAAATAATTTGAGGAACTTTCGTGAGATGAAACACATTGGACAAAATTTGAATTCAAATTAAACTTACTTTCTTATCATAGGAGGCATAGGATCTAATAATAATTCGAGGGAATCTTGGAGTCGTAAACTGGCGTTAGGTGAGATAACTGTATTTGGTTGCTTGCTACTTGTAATGCCGACTGCAATGGTACTTCCAAATAGTTCGACCACAGCATAAACCTCTGGCAAGTTCGAAGCTGCGATACCCATATCTTCACCGTTAACATAAAACTTGAGATTCCCGTCATGCGTTACTTTCAACCCAATCTTGTCGTTTACCCGGAGCCATTCCAAACTTGGACAATAATTTAAACTCAACACGTATCCTTTATGCCTAACTTGGTTCCCTGAAATATATAGATTTAAAGTGAAACATTAATTTCTAAAATGTCCTCATTGATGAAAATATACATTCAAGTGCAGTTGTTAGAGTGCCATTAAAGGGATTTTTAACATTAAAGTGCGAAAGTAATGAAAAAAACGAATAAAAATGTAAAAAAATACCCACCATTCAAATACCATGCATCAGCAGGGATAGACGACATACCCGGAACAAGGTTCATGGCCGTTAGCCAAGAAGCAAGACCGGATCTTATAACGCCGATTCTTAAAGCGCCACTCCATTCCTGCGCAACTTCTTGGATCGTAATTTCAAATATTTCGTTACTTTCGAGCGGAGTTTCGCTTATAAGTATCGCGTTATTGTATTCTCTGCAGCGGTTGGCAATGGTTCTTTCATTATTTAATCGAATATTCAAGCCAACGGATTGGTGGAATTTATGAGTTGTTTCTGCTTGAGTTTGCGGCTGTACCACTGACGTTGGCTGTTGACTAGTACTGTTTTCAGACGGCAAATACTGTTGTGTCATTGTATCCCGTTGCTCCGGAAGTATGATTGTAACCTGGAATGCATCTCGTTGAGTTTATGGGTAGAATTTACGATAGAATCGATTTTGCTTCGTGATTTATGTGATAGAATTTGAGTGAATTATTAATCGGAGTAATAATTCATTTGTCTTTTTGTTTTCTATAAGACTGCTGTCAATGTGATTTAGACCATTAATAGAAATTTGTGTCCAAATTAATTTTAAAGCGATCGATAAACTTTAATATAAAAACGGGACTAAAGAGCAATTTTAATTATTTTAATATATATATATTAGAAAATACTTTAATATCGAACTCTTAATGTAAAAATTTAGTACCAATTTAAATATTGAAAGATCATCTGAAAACAGATATGAGATTTTCATCGACATTAATGCATTTCTAAATTGTATTCTATTACAACTGCACATAGACTGCAGTATCTGTTACTAATAACGTAGACACTACCTGCGCACACTGCCCATAAAGGTCGATAACAGGATAAACGTGAGGTGGTATATCAGAGCATGCGGCACCTTGATCGACACCATCTAAATAATAGTGCAAAGTCCTGTCCGAGCATCGCATCATGCCAATACGATTTCCTTCCACTAATCTGTCTAAATCACAGGCATAATTATGTCGCAATGCAACCCCGTCGCGCATCACAGTTGAGCCAGATAACATCCATGTATCATGGTCGATATCAGTCATTGTTGGAGGGAATTCCAACTCATTCGGCTTTATAGCTGTAACACCTAAAAGAGATATCAAAATTTCATGTTAATTAATTGTAATTAAGGTGAATTTTCATGATAAGACACTGTTAGCACATTAAGTATTAACTAGTTTATTTACTTTTCAATCAATGAAAGTATGATAGCATATGATGAATAATAAAGTTATGCGACACATTCGCTTAGTTTTTATAAAAACTACTTTTTATTTTAATAGAATGAAATTATTTTTTCTTTAATTCAAGTAATTAAATCAATTTAATGTTAAGAACGTTATTGAAATAAATGTATAAGTAATTTATTTTTGAAACAATTGAATAATAATCGAGAAAATAAGATCCAAGTGGTTGTACATAAAGCAATAAAATGTCGACAAATATTTCTTTGTCGACTTTAAAAGCTCTTCACAAATAGTTCAAGTTTCAATTTCTTTTGAACTGTTTGAAAAGTTGGTAACTAACCGAGGCGAAAAAGAACGATGCAAGTTGACTTGGTTTTCTGAATTTGTCGGCACTCTGCCGGCACTCGATTTTGTGACCCGGTAACTTATCAAGACGTATCAATGCGCTTCGAAGATCATTATTGACTAGGATGCTACGTACCTGCTTCAATTGCTCCAGTCCAACGACCAACCATTCTGTCAATAGACACCTCGAACATTTCGCCATCGCGCAAAGCTCGATTCGCAATCACAATAGCATCATTGAATTCGCCTAGAGCCCGCGGCCGTGACGCTGTTAACCCATTGTTCGTAATTCTTGCATTCTTACCATGCACGAGATGGAAACGTATGTCACTGAAAAAGCATCATTTTAACGAGCAACTCCACAACAAGTCCTGTTTCGTTTTCAACTTTAATCACGCTCTTCTGCGGCGCAAAATATTCACAAAATTGTACTACTTGTAACAAGAAGTTTCTTTCTTTTTATACCTATATAAGGTTGTGTTGCTGAAGCTGGAATTATTGGTCGCGGGGCTGCAAAATTCACGGTTATCCACGATTGTGGCCTGGGCGGCTTGGCCATATAAGTCTATCACACCGTAGACCCTTTCAGGAACGCTTATCGCTGCAATACCTTGATCCATTCCATTTACGTAAAAGTGTAGCGTCGAGTTCTCTTTTCTCATTACTCCTACCCTGTCCCCCACCTGCAGTTTGTCCAAATTCTGTCCATAATGTTCGATTACTGTGGTGCCATTGTGCATCACCCCATTTCCAGTCATCATCCATGTACCAGATCTAGAATTTAAATGTATAAGCTAAAAATTATTCAAACAAATTGCTGTGTATCATAAATAAAATGTATATTTAAATTTTTATAAAGGTTGTAATTCGATAAATAGAATTTGAATAAATAAATTACCGAACATTAGTCATAGTGAAAGGAAATTCTAGTTTTATCGGCGAGTGTATAGTAACACCAATTTCAATAGATCCTGCCCACTTAACAACTATTTTATCGAGGCGCACTTCAAACAATTCATTAGGTTTCAAAGGTCTTGAGGTTAAAACGACACCATTATTAAAATCATCAATAGCACTGAAAGAAACGATAAATTATATCAATGCCACATTTCAAGTTACCATTAAGGGTTACATTTAAATAAATATTAAAATTTACTTTGGTCTATAAGCTGTTCGGCCATTATTGATTACATCGGCTCTGGATCCGCAGCGAGGGTGAAAAACTAACCGGTCGACGAGATCAACTTCGCCTTCTGGGAGAGTGGTATAAATAATTCGATTATAATCATCAATTATAATTAAACAAATAACACAGTATTTCGCTTAAAATAATAAGATTATAAATGCTAATAAAAGTAATCTGAGTCTACTAAAATTTTATTTTAAAAAATAAAGTCTAATAAAAAGCAAGGGATGCAATCCATAAAGAAGAATTTCAATAAATAGATAAAAAGTTCCAACCATTTAATCCTTGGAGTTGCAAGGTGTTGCGTCTAGTAACAAGATTTTGTTCCTCTCTTTCATCCCTGTCGACGATTGTCACTTTAACGGCCATTCCATACAGCTCGATAACACCCCAAACGCCCGATGGCACATTTGCTGCAACACCCTGGTCCAAGCCATTTATAAAATAGTGCAAATTACCACAAGATTTTCGCATCATTCCCACTCGATCTCCTTCCTAAATTTAAACGATACAAATTAATGCAAAATATTTCTCATAGTTTGCATGCAAAATTTAAATCGCAAACTACTTGCCCGAAGTTCATCCAAATTAAATTCGCCATATTCACGTTGTGTACCTTTACCATTATTTAGAATACCACAACCTGACATCATCGTCGTTCCGGATCTCATGTTTGTCATTGTTGCTGGGAATTCTAATACAGTGGGACTGTGAGTGGTAACACCCACCTCGATGCTGCCAGACCATTTGTCTACTAATCTATCTATTCGTATCTGTTAAGAGAAACATTCTCAGTGCATAAGGAACTTTGTACATTTATGGTGTTTGCATTTAATTAAACATTTGAAAATTTATTTATATTTGAAAAATAATGAAAAAAGTAGAAATTATGGTTAACATTGTTAAATTTATTACATTAATTTAATAATCATTTTTTAATATCATATTTTTGACATGATTATTTGTCATTGTTATATACACAAGTTAATTCGAAATCATGCGCAGTATTCAAAAACCCTAAGTAATTTATGCTGGATATTTTATTTTAATTTTTCTTAACTTTAATTTACCTCGAACAGCTCATTATCTTTAAGTGGCCTATGCGTCATAACAACCCCGTTATTAAATTCATCCCAAGGTCTTCGCCTTTCAGCGGTTCTTGCATTATTAGACAATTTAATCAAAGAACCAAATCTCTCGTGGAACCTTAATTTATCTTCTCTTGATGTAGAGTTGACATTTTTAGGAAGATTCACATTGACGTTGACATTTAAATTGACGTTTAGATTGGGAATCAAGTTTGTTGTGGATGAACTGGATGATTCTTGCACGGCATAATCGTTATTGTTAAACTCAGCCTGATCTTTAGAGTCACTCAAAGCTAGTGGCCGAGGATGCATTATGGTTACTTGTACGCAGTTACCATACAAATCTACAACTGCAAAAACTCGAGAAGGAATGTTTCTTGCTGCTATGCCTTGCGATATGCCGTTTACAAAAAATAGAAGTTCAGCCTATAAATATGATCAATGAAAATTTTCATTTTAATTAAAGTAAGAAATCTTTATTTTATTTTTATAATATATTGATATAAACCTAAGAGTTTATGTAAACACTATACAATGAAATTGTAAATTTGCTAAAATGTTATTTTAATGAATGATAAACAATAATGTTATTATCATAATGATATTTATATGATATAATTATTACTTAATGTTTATAATTATTCATATTTTTACATTTTATATCATCATTAAATAAATTTTTATTTTCTGAATTGTACATTGTTTTCAAAGAAAGACTAGTTTACTAAATTTTGTATACATATATATTCTTTCTCTCATCGAAAATTTTAGATAAAACTTATGGGGAAGATTATATTGAATAATATTATTCTTAACACTTACATTTGAAGTTCTTAAAACTCCAACTGTATGTCCTTCTTCTAAAGTATCTAAATCCATATCATACAGGTCAATAATTGAGTGCCCATTGTGAATGATGCCAGAATTTGTCATAATCCAAGTATCGTGGCAAAGGTTTGTTGCGCATTCTGGTAATTCAATATTGTCAGGATCCAATGTAGTTACTCCAATTTCTATATTTCCACTCCATGCTCTTATCTATTCATAAAAAAAAAAAAAAAAAAAAAAAAAATTCATACATATATTACAGTGATAATCTTGGATTATATTATTACCAATTAATTTAATGAACCTTGTACATATATATGATTTATTGCATTTGTAAATATATACACTATTTCATCATGAATCTTGTGTTTGACATGAATGGATGTCCTGCAATTTTTTACACAACCTGTAATGGATCTTTTTGAAATACATTTCAATTTGTAATGTATAGATTTTTTAATTGAATATAATTCAACACTTTCTTATTCAAATGAAATGTGATGTAAATATTTATCATATAATTATCTAAATAATTCGTTAATGAGAAAAATTTGAATGATTGTCGACATACAATTTTATGTTTTTCCACTGACAAATATTGATTGGAGTTTAATTTAACTCCAATTACTCATTAAAAAATATTTAGTTAAAGATGACTGCGCTGTTATTAAAGGTAGACTGTATTTTGACAAAGGTTGACAGGTTCGACTGCAAGGAAAACAACGGTGATCCCTCCCTACCTTTTTGTCAATTCGAACCTCAAATACTTGGTCGTCTTGTAAAGGTTCAGCGCTGAGTACCAATCCATTATTAAATTCCAATTGGCTTCTTTCGGCCGTGCAATTGTTATTCAATAAACTCACACGATCCCCGCATTTTCTGTGAAACATCGCGATCACGTACTGAATAAGATTCCCTGAGTTCTCATTTGCCTTAGTTTGTAATCAGTCGGAAGAACTAACTCCTGCCGTAGGAGTCCTACTGAGACGATCTGCCAATTTCTCACCTAGTGAGAAAACGCGCGTGGCGCTAACTCACGGATGTCAACACCGACGATCAATACAAGTTTGAACACACGATAACAAGCAGTTTACGGTAACATAGAACTCTGCACTACGCGTATTAGTTCGTATTATTTTTATTGAGGCGAAACGTATATGGTTTGATAAAACTCATATATAGTTTATTAATACTTAAAAATAAGAAATATTTATTTATTATTTCAGATATATTGTTATAAGATTTGTTAAATTATATAATAGCTTTTTAAAATTGCGCGCCGTATACCACTGCGCACGCGAACTGTGAATAGTCATCGGCGATCGTCAACTGTTTGCTCGTGCTAAAATTTTTTTTCTTCAAATATATTCAAATTTACAATAAATAATATTTCTATACATTTTAATGTATTAGAATAAATGTTGCGTACTCTATGGGTACATTGCCTTTAACATTTTTTGTTCATAAACACAATAAATTCTTTAATTTATTAAAATTTTTGCTAAAAAATCCGTTGAAAAAAATCCGTTTGGCGCGTGCGCATTTTATCCAACTGCAACTTCGCGTTGCGCTTTGTACTTTTTAAGTTCTTTACTGCGCAATCTACCGCCCATGAGAAGAAAATTTTTTAAATGTTCGTCGTTTTCTTTTTTTTTTTGTTAAACTAGTTGTGATTGGTCGACGTAGCGTGCAGTGTAATTAAAAGGATTGCGGCGCAAATAACAAGGTTGTAAAGTTTTTATAGTTAATCTGTGTTTGTTTATTAAGTAACAATAGTTATTAACAATGAGTAAGACTTTTATTGTGCGCAAAAGACGAATAAGCGGCGAAGAAAGTGTATTGTGCCGTAAGTATATATTATAAATATGAAAATATATAAAAATGTAGATAAACGAATTACGGCATATAAGTATGGCGTTTGTTGTTTATTGTCCACATTTTCATTAGTTAATGTATGTTTTAATACTATATTTTAATAGTATATATTTATTCTTGTAGTTAATATTTCTTGTAAACTTTATTTTGCCAAATGTGATTCAAATTAAACAATTTACGGTTATTTATAACAATTAAAACGACATTCTGCGAATTTCTTTTAAAAAATACGTTAAAATACGAATTTTTCAGTTTTTAAGATTATATCAACATTTACAAATATGGTAAAAATGTTTTATTTAAATTTGTTTAGATCATTAATGTTTTTCTTCTTTATGAACAGCAAAAAATAAATTAAATATAATAATAAAAAGTTTTGCTGAATTAACAATATTTGTTCTTATAACATGAAGGTCATTGTTGTTGTTTGTTTGTATAATAAATTTTAATGCAAAGATTTTCGTTTTTAAAAAGTTTGATAACTGGTAAAAAATAAAAAAATGATAAAGAGGTTTAGTAATTTTGGTTTCTGTCTAAGGAAATTAGGTTAAAAGGTTAAAACGAAAGAAATAAAAAAACATTAATATCTGGCAATTGAAAATCTGTATGATTATGGTATCTTAACTTTGTTTTTATAATTTATCTTATAAAATATTACAATTTAACTTATAAAAAGATAAGTTTGATCTTTTTAAAAGTTTTTTTTTTCAATCTGACGCAGAGTTTGCCTTGTACTAAAAGTTATTGATGGGAGTTGTTATCTGAAATTTATAATTTTTAGTATTTGTTGTACAAAATATTAATTATGTCTTTTCCCTATAAGCGAATAATATTATTTAATATTAAATAATATATTATATAGAATATTATATAATAATATCTCAGAAATATGCTAATAATGATATATATCTGTATTATTTTAATAACCTAGAAATATTTTTCTTATATTTTTGATATATTTTTAGGAATAAAAGGGAAAATCTACTTGTATGGAGCTGAAGCAACATCCAATAAATTATCAGATTCTCACCACTCAACTACGATATATTTTGGAAACTTCAACTTTAATAGGAATTTATATTCACGAACTTCTTGTCGATTACTCCTGATATACTACAGTTTTATAAGGTTAGTGGTACCCTTTTTTTGTAAAAATTTTTTTTAACATTTTAATATGGGTGTTTGTTGGCGAAATGGAGGTTTTAAAGCAGTTGAAAAACTACTGAAATTCATATACTGAAATACTGAAATTCAGTTATAGGTCGATAACTGTAGTTTTACCAAAAGACTATAGTTTGATTGTAATTAAATGCAATAATTTTACCTTTACTGTAAACTTTTATTGGTTCAAATGATTAAGGATATAATAATGAAAGTTGCGCGGAGAAGAGAAGACGTGCAAAATAGGTGAAACAGAACCAATAATCAAGATAAGCTTTTTCTCCTTTACGTATTATAGCTTTTAGCTGTGAACGTGACATACACGGGAATTCGAGTCCTCGCCTTTCAATCCTCTCACGCGTTAGCATCTAAACTATGCAATGATGATGAAAATTGTTAGGTATGAGTAGGTACTATAGAAGGCAAAAAATTAAGATTCGATTAAACGCAGACTGCTCAATCAAAGCAAATATGCTTTAGATACTGTAATTAGTAAATTTCAAGCATTATTACATAGTCTTCGACTAGAACGTTACTATTTTGTAATAATAGTCTTAAAAATTAATTTATGATTCAAAATTAACTATATTTATAAAATTGATTTATTTCAAGTGATTTGATTTAAGCAAATTTAGGCAAGAATAATGAAAATTATATATTTAATTTGAGAAAAAAGCAATTATATTACAAATTTGTAAAGAAATTAAAATATATTTTTTCCCTAATAAAGCGTATAGTTGAATTTAGGTTCATTTAGAATCTCTACTTGAAACCAAAAAATTCTGGATTAATCATTTCCTTTGTTTTTTCTGGTTGAAATTATCTAAATTCGGGCATTTTTTATCCGGTAACCCATTGAAATATAAATAATCCCATGAAACTACATTTGAATTTACATGTTGATGGTTCCAAGCGATATGAACTTATCTCGTAATTAGTCGTAAAGTCGTGACTCGTGTATTAATAGTGCCGCTATTCACGACCTTCGGAACTATCGACGTGATCGAACGGAATACCCGCGATACCCTTCCTAAATATTACAGAAATCCATAATTCTCGGACACATTAGCAGTCACATATTTGAAATTGAACAATCATTGGATTGCCAAATATATGCGTTCATCTTACTCACGCTACGCTAATTCATAGTTAAGCAACATATTTACTATTTATACAAATATACCTATGATTTAATAATTAGCCCTAGTAAAAATGAAACATATATGGTCCATATATGACCCATGTATGATTCAATAATTTCATATAAGGAAATAAAAATTCATGTATGAACATATATGTTTTTCTTTAATCCATATATTATATGGTCGATATATGGGCGATGTATGGTTGATATATGGTTGATATATTGGCGATATATGGGCGATATATGAGCGATATATATAGTCGATATATGGGTGATGTTTGGGCGATATATGGGCGATATATGAGCGATATATATAGTTGATATATGGGCGATATATGGTTCATATATATGGGCTATATATGGGAGATATATTGTTGATATATGGGCGATATATGGTCGATATATGGGTGATGTTTGGGCGATTTTTGGGTGATATATATTCGATATATGGTCCATATATATAGTCGATATATGGGCGATATATGGTCCATACATATAGTTGGTATATGGTCCATACATATAGTCGATATATGGTCCATATATATGGGCGATATATGGACGGAAAAAATATCTGCATTTACAGATTAGTACCAAATTTGAATATTATAATTAGTTTTAACTTTTAAAGTATTTGTCGACTTTAAACCACTTCATATACAAAATATTATACCTTGAAAAAAAAATGGAAAATATACTACACGGGCGTTCGTTAACTTTAAGAGGAAACTTATACCGCACACATACAAACATTGTTGACGAAGCTTGTTTTCCGCGGCACTGACATTGCCACGGACAACGTGCCTTTTCTAAACTGCAACTAAAAGCCGAAAGAAGGATGACAACACTCTTTAATTTATAGCGTCTTAATGTCAAACAAATAAATCCTCGCAGCGGTATATTTGCTCCCGGATTCGGGGTTTTACGGTGCACTTGAGTATGCTGCGTTTTACGTATTCATCCCCCTCCGAAAAAGTACCAATGTGAGATAGAATCGGGAGTGACGCTTGAAGATGAGTACTATGTTTCGCGTTGCCAACGTTTTATTTTATATTTTTATTCTGATTGATCATTGATTTTTGGAATTTTTGTTAGAATTTTGAAGTCAGCTTAGATGACTGAAGGTGTAATCTCCACTGTTATCTAATTTTTAGTTAAAATAACCATAATATGGTTAATTCCACCAGAATTCTAGTAGTTAATTATAGAACAATCCTCAATGTGAGAAAAATGATATAATATTCTTGCTTTCAACTTTGTATTAGATATCAGAATCAGGACCACATCTAGTTCCATGTTAGACTTCTACTTAGGAACCATTCTTCTAGAAAAACTGTTATCAGAGCTAACCTCATTTAGCAACATCTCAATTAGCCAAGTGTCAGCTAACTTCAAAAACTAAATCTTAATATTTAATACAATAATATAAAAGAAAATACTAAATTTGGCATAATACTATTAAATGAAAGCTACTTTCTCATCTTCGCATTACTTCTCTCTAAAAAAGTAGCAACATTTTAATTACTTATATTTGTATCAGATGCTAAAGCGAGCATCTTTATTCACAATTTCTATCCCTTTTTGCTATTTAGAGTTAACAGAGCGATAACCAACGATGAGTTGTGCAGAATGTAAATGGCTTCAAAAGAATCTTCTTGAATTGAAGTTTTGATTTCACTAAGTCACTTACTTACCGTGACCGTTGAATGTCAAGTACGATGACGATGCAACGACGCATGCTCACACGAGGAATAAATAGAAGTCATTGTGGGGCGCATTGCATTATGCAAAATATTGCTTGTCCGGGCTTATTGTTAAAAAAATATTCTTCTGTTTAAGGTAAAATGTCATTCGTTGGTGAACTAAAGGTTACTTAGAATGAACGTAACCTCCTTATAAGTACATATCTTTAAATATGTTGTAAAATAAACGTTAATTTAGGAAAAACGAAACGTGGGCCAACAGTTAAACATGTTTAGAATGTTTTAAATTAGTTTTTATGTATTGCAAGTTTTTCAGAAAGCTATTTTTTGGAAATTGATTCATCGAGTATTTAGATATTAGGTTCAAAGGTGATAAGTGAAATTTTAATATAATTTACAATTGATTTTAATACACTTTTTGAATAGGCCAAGTGGGAAATAATGTATTACTCGACTCGGGAAAAAAGTGGTTTTAAGTTGGTAACCCAAGCCAAATCAGGGCTACCAACCTGAAAGAACTTTTTTTCCAGTTGAGTACGATATTTTATCCACTGTAAAAGTGAAATATGTTGGTACCAATTTTATTTTTAAGGTAAATAATTTCTTTTTACCAATCATGAATATTTTTTTTTTATTGGAAAACCATTATATTAACGTTAGGATATTTCAGTTACATAAAAATACAGCAACAAAAATGTGCTTTTACATTAGATTCCGTTACAAGACAACAATCCGTCGAAGGGAAAATTTAAGGATTCTCGATCGAAGGCAACATTTTCTTTCGCAGGGGCGAGGAGTAATTCGCGAGAATTAAGCTTGATAAAACAAAATTGTCCTACCTATAATTTCAAATATATCGTCGGTAATACATTCAACTTCGCACACTTTCTAGCTTATAAGCCACGTTATAACTTTTACTCTTACCCAGACATTTTGTTTCCCGAACTTCGCTTCTGAGACTCGGTCACGTTCTCACTTTATAACACAAAACACGCTTTCGCTTACTGTTAAATAAATCGCTATTCTAACGCTAATTTCTATGCGTGTTATTTCGCTGCTGCCTTATAAAGCCCCCTTGATCCTATTTTCTGATGCAGTAAGAAGCGCTTTCCAGTTATTGTGTTATTGAGATTTAATAATGCACTTAAACTATTTTCTATAACGTCACAATGAGATAATTCCTTTATAACTCACGAATTGACAACAGAATTTACACCAAGATGTATTAAGTATCATTGTTTAATATTTATAAATTATGAATTAATTATTGATATTTATGAATTTTTAATTTGAAGGCAAAACGATTGAAATTTGTCACAATAGAAAATACTCTTTCTGGTCTGCAAAGGTGGTGCCAGGGATATTTATAATGGTATTTATTCTAGTTAATTTCTAGTACAAATTAGTACTTGAGTGATAATGTTGGGCCAGATATGGCAGACAATTCTAGCCAGTACTGGTAGACAATTCTGTGCCAGTACTGGTAGACGATTCTATGCCAGTACTGGTAGACAATTTTTCTTAGAATCGTATGGTGAATCTTATTTATAAAATAGTACTTATAAGTTAGAACTGTTAGGGAATTGAACTCCTTCCTTCTAAGATGAAACCTAATGTCATACCACTGAGCTATGTCTATAATTTTAACATTTTCATATTTTTGTTGTATTTAAATTTGGGTTAGATTATCAGAGTTGGACCAGTAATGGTTAGTTGCAAGTTTTATGATTCGGATATGTTAGTTTCTTTAATGTTTAGAAAGATGTATAAGTTAGCTTAGTTAGTTTTTCAAAATTTATAACATATTTTAAACAAGCAATTTCAAATTTCCCTCCCAAATTTGAATATCCAATACGTTATCTAGTTTCGCATGTAGGGCGTGGCTCCAAAACCACCATTTATTATACTTATATATATATAGTTTTCATAAATAATCCAGAACTGGGACTTTTCCAGCCTAGAATCGTTTACCTAATTATGCCAAATTCAGTTCTACTTGGCTAATTAATTTCTCTCATAGATTTTGCAACACCATGGCAAAGTATATTTTCTTTATTATTTTTAACGGATTCCTTTCATTACCAACTTTAGCACAAATTTAGCACAAATATTAAAGCGATGCGCGTACGTCAAGATGATTTCGTCTAAATGTTGCAACTGCACGTTTAGCTGTCTGAACACATATGCGCGTATCTCCGGCACATGATACACCATTAAATATGATTTTGTATGATCAGATAACATAACAAATTATTACATTATCAAAACGTCATTTAATAATACAGTCTGACTCAAGAATCAATTACTGAAGTTCAACATCCAGAGCAGCAAATTTATTATTTTGAAATAAATACACATTAAAACAATCAGCAATAAACATTTATTTGAATTTAATAAATAAATTTATTTAAATTAAACAATATTTAATTAAAATAAACGATTTTTATTTGTAACAAATAATTTTACTTTATTTCAAATAATCTTTTTCTTTTCCTTAGTTAAATTTTTTTTTCTAAAAAATCTATTTAATAGAAATTAATAAATTTTTTTTCTCCGGGGTGTAATGACTAACTAAATCCTTTATTTTATTATCGACCGAAACATAATTCACTCGCACCTCCGGCGCACATTTCTTGCATATGGAGGATATAGCGGAGCTATTTAAATTTTAATACCTTTAATAAAACGGACATAAAACAAAATATTTATCCGAAATAAGTTTATAGGAAAACGCAACCTCGTTTGAGCGGAGTCGTAATGATAATTGAGAAACTCCGGTGGATTTGTAATTTTAAGCCCCTTTGACGAAGCAAGATGCCGGGGCGTTGGTGGGGCGCGAAACTGCACACGTTACGCATTAACGTGGCTTTGGTGGAAAATCAGATTTGTGCTTTGTTGATAAACGTACATTCGTCACTGTCCGTGGATTTACGCGTAACGCGCGCGTTCGCAAATATATTCGAACGTGAATGTATCGTGTAACTGGATGGGGCGGAGAGGCACGGTACTTGCGTCTTAGCAGATTTAGAAGCGTGTTTCGTGTGTTATCCTTAAAGTACCTAACGACGTCCCCATCACCGCAAAATTCGAATCTCATGGACTGAAGGAAAAATTCAGTAAAATTTAAACACAAAGATAATAACAAAATTACTGTGATTAATAATAATGAAACATATATGGTCCGAATATGGTTCATATATGTTTTAACAGTTTCAAATTAGGAAGTAAAAAATTCATATATGGACATATATGTTATTCCTTAATTCATATATTATATGGGCGATATATGGTCAATATATGTGGTCGATATATGGGTGATATATGGTCGATATATGTGGTCGATATATGCTCGATATATGGGCGATATATGTCAATAATTGATATAATATTCTAGCCATATATGCACTTAATAATTTCCTCGTATTGAAATCAATTATTCCCATATATCGATCATATATAGCGCGCTCCCTTATATATTTCACGCGACAATTCTCTTGCGGACAATCCGTGCAAACTGTCATCAGCGCCACCTACCGGAGTACTGGAATAACATTTCAAAAAATAACTAGCCCCACCCTGACACATATTTTTTCGAATCAAATTGTTCTCCCAAGTCCACAGAATATCATTCTGGTCCTTATATCACAAAATATTACATATTTTTATATTTATTATAAAATACACCAACCCCCGTCTACGTTGCCATATTATTTTCACTTCCCTCTTTCACTTTTTATTTATTTATTTATTTCCACCGTTGAACGTACAAGTATTTATGGCCGCGTTCAATCGAACGAAAGTATTGCTTACATCGATTAACGACAAATATGCGGCGAATAAATTTCACAATTTGGTTGAGCCGAATGCGAATGCATCGGTGCGTTTGCGAGCGCATTCCGAGACGATTGCGAGCAACCAAAGGTGGCAAAAAAGAAACGCCATTTACCATTCGTTTTGTTGGTCGAGTTGATAGTTTTGGGGACGAGGCTTACGCTTAAACAAATGATATACGACAGGATATTTGCGACAGCAGATTGTTTTGATTGATTAATGGCGTTGTTTATAATATTAGCAAGTTGATTTATTGGTTTTGGGGGGGGGGGGGAGCCGTTTTTATTGCCAAAGCAATCGTAAATTTGAGCAAAGAATTGCGGCTTGGCAATTAATTAATTTTGCGCTACACTGAGAGAAACATGAGTATATTTTACTAAGTTTTTCCTAAAGTTGTGATATATTATCTTTCTTTTAAATAAATACTAATATTATTTCATATATTACGAATTCATATATTACGAATTACCAAGATCTTGGTAATTAATAATAAAAAATTCGTAATATATGAAATA
>JABFPN010002967.1:0-19813 GCA_022817305.1 Leptoteleia sp. ZL-2020
GATTAAGAAAAAACATATATGTTCATATATGGATTTTTTTCGTAATCCATATATGAACATATATGTTTTTTCTTAATCCATATATGACCATATATGTTTTGTTCGTAATCCATATATGAACATGTATGTTTTTCTTAATCCATATATGACCATATATGTTTTTTCTTAATCCATATATGAACATATATGTTTGATTTTTACTAGGGTATAATCACGAAAAATTGAACGATCTCGTGCTCGAAATTGTGTGCTCCTGTAGTAGTGTCCTAAGTCAGTGAACTAAATAAAAATTGGGAAGTGATGTAAATATAATTACATATGAACGAGTATGTAAGATAAGTTTGTTGAAAATCTACGAGGGAATTGAAAATACAATATATATGTATATAAATTCTATACAATAAATATGTATGTGTTTACATATACGTATACATTGTATAAATGGCGTAAGGAATTTTACGAGCAGATTACTATAATGCATGTATATATAACATAAGTTATAATACATAAAAATATATTATCATATATGAACATACACGGAGAAAAATAAATTGAAAAAAATGAAAAATGTTAAAACAATTTACTACCTTTTAATAGTAAATGGGGTATGTACTTAAAGTCTTATAATATTCACCAAACATAAATTTTAAATATTATATACTTTACATTTTATTTTTATGTGAATAAAATGTTTTTCTCCCTAGGGAGTTTCCAAAGCATGAAGTTTCACGCTCCCTCGTCATGTAAAATAATTTACTAACATTTTCGAAAATAGAACTTGTATTATTATAAAAATAATAGTCTGAACAAGTATGGGCTCAGTATACTAACAATCTTACTCATTTTTCTTAATCTTTTCTCTCCGTGTACGAAACTGAAGAGAACGTGCGAATATTTCGCACAAATATGTACCTATAATCTTTCAGTTTAACCGATTTTGATGTTACATCGAATTGTTTTGTACTTAACGCTCTAGCTTCAGTTTTCTATATTTTTTCAATTACTTTTCTTTATTCTATTGTAAAATAGCTACTTTCTTGTGTAATAAATCTAATGAACTTCCGAGATCATTTGAATAAAATGTTTTGACTGAAATTATGCGAAGTCAAAGAACATTTATTGGCCACCTGATGGTTTCCGTTTGCAACGCAAGTCACTGGTGGTAAATAAATGTCCGTATAAAAGTGATTTTTCTCTTCTTCGTGTACTTTTTCAGTCTTATTCTATTTTTATTTCTCAAACCTAGATCTATTTATTCCTTTCGTCTCCGATCTTCTTTCTTTACGTAGACTATTGTAATATAGCGAATTACTCTGAATTTCCTCTTTCATTGCCTTTCATAACTATTTTCATCGCTCTGTTGTAATTGGATGGTGTTGTTCGAAAATGACTTTAATGAACCTAACTGATTGAAAGTAATTAAATTGATACATCATATCCTATTTTGCATTTCATATCACACTTCAGAAGCGTTATATATTCGACATATCTGCAGCCAAGGTAATACATTTTTAAATAGCAACATCTAATTATAAACTTTTAATTTAAAAAATAAAATAAGATTATTTATATTAACTATTTACTACACATTACTGTGAAATCGTAACTACCACTTATTTGGCATTTAAATTTTGAATTATGCATAGTGTTTTATAGTATGTGATAATCTGTTGTTAATTTTCAACTGAAAAAGTGAAACATTAATGAATTTAGGTTACAAATTTGAATGATACATTCAAGGGCAAATAAATGAATAGATATTTTTATAATTTTAACTTCAATCTGTCCCGTTACGCTAAAATTCTTAATGTTTCTACATGTTTGATATGTATGTAATAATAGTTTAGTTTGTAAAAAGTCAGAGCAAATTTATTTATAAATTGATATTCGATTAAATGATTGTTACATTAGATTGTGAAGATCGTTTTCTCGTAACCCCTTTTCTCGTCCTATTATTTATTTCCTTATATTTCTTACTTTTTTTTCTCCTACTAATAACTTACATTTTAAATTTCTTTCATCCGAGGAAGTGTTATTCTTGATTTGACGAAATTAATTTTTAGATTTACCAACAGTTATTCGAAATCATCTTCTTTTTAAAAAGTAATGTGAGAAAATTATTAAATATATATATACATAGAGAGAGAAATGCCTTCCTGAAATTATATAATATTTATTATCTGTAATACTATATTCTATTAATAGTCTTATTGTTTAATAATTGAAAGTTTTATTTATTTAGTTCAGCTCTGATATATTTCGACTTGAATTATAATTTCAGTATTAGTTATTATGAAAAAAAGTACATAAAACAATTTTATGTAATATAAAAATTAAATAAATATTTATAATTTAATTTATTCGTTTATTTAGAAAGGCTTACTTATATATCTTATTAGATTAAGGTTTATGTATAATTATTATTATTATTATTATTATTATTATTATTATTTTTACACTTATGGCTAAAATGATTTATTTTTACAAATTTAATTAAATTTAACATTAATACGTACAATGAATATACAACATTGTTTAATATTATTTTTCTTGAGAGGATTTTCAAAATTTTATTGTATAAACATAATATAGGATATACACATATATCTAATAAGTACAATGTCTTCCGAGATGATTTCGAATGACAACAGAAATATTTATTAATCTAAATTATGTTTTATATAATTTAATTGTAATTTAAATATTTATTAGTTGTAAATATAAAAATTAGGAGTAAAATTTGTTCGCGTCCATCTGCCTCGGATGATGTTGAATTATTATTTTTAATCACGATCAACATAACAAATTTAACAAATTGTGCACTTTTAAAGAAAAAATTGATAAATCCTGATTGTAAAATAATTCCGGCTGAAACATGCAAAAGCGAAGAAATTTCATTTCTTCTTCGTTACTAGAACGATCTCATTTTTCATTAATATGTTTCCAACTGCAATTCGACCATTACATTGATAATTAGGAAATAAGTCTTTCGATTCCGAAGCGCCAACAAGAAAGATACTTAACTCCTTTTAACTGCAACTCTTGTTTATAAGTTGCTACGCGCGTCTTTTGAAATTAAAAAGTTGGAACATTGAGAGAAATAGATTTCGAGTTGTATTCAATTATCATTAGTAATTATCACACGTGAATTTTTAATATAATTCTAAATGAATTTCTTGCGAACGCTCTTGACTTCAATAATAAGACTGACTTAAATAATAATGAGCTTCCACGTATTTACAACCCAGGAGTAAATTTATAGGTAATTTGAAAAATATTAACGATAAAAGTAACTTTGTACGATAAAAGATTTGTTAATTACTCACATGTTTAATCTGTATGTTACTTTGTTTTAATTGGTTGTATTAAATGAGTTCAAATAAAGTAATATATACTTACATTATTTCTGTTACTTCTCTGAAAAAATATTGATAGAAAAATTATTACTTTATACGCAAAATAAATATCGTACGACAATTGTTAATATAATTAAAAACAAATTCTTTCCGTGACTGTAACTTTTAGTGTTGAAAACCCAGGAATATTCAATTTAATGTTAGAAGCCTTATTATAAGTAAAGTTTTATAATTATTCATATTACGTTTTTGTTAGTATATATTTAGAGTCCTTTTTTTTAATTACCACGGCATGAATAGGACACTCAACCTCTTTCTCTCAATGTACTCTATTATATCTCTCAAATGCGTGTCATGATTTTTGTGATAAAAAAGGGGTTAAGTAACAAAGGTTATTAAATAGTATCTCATAATTTCCGATCCAGTGCGTAGCTGGCTATGCAGAAGAAAAAGTGTTATAGCAATAAACCGCTTCACAGATTGCATCGGTGTGAGTAATCGCGATCCTCCGATTGTCCAATTTTGTTTTTCGCCTCGCGATGAGGACGCGATTGAAACGAGAAAACCTGCCGTTCCGTCTTCGCGATGAGCAAAAATTAAATCGCAATATTATACTGTTAACACATAATCCGTAGAGTGCCTACCTGACATAACTTTTAAGAGGACTATAGTTTTAGCCACTTAAGTATTCCAACTTTGTTGTTAATAGGTTTGCGCCTTATCGTGTTATTTTTCCTACTTTACGAACAGTCTTTACATTTATAGGAAATATGCTTGTTAAGTTTGTTTTTTACTTTTCCCGAGTGTCTTCGTGCAGCAACGAAACATCATTTGTGCAATAAATAAGACATTCCTCGTACACCGACTTTTTTTCTCGCTCCCCTGTAACCCTTTCGATCCCCCACTTCCTTTGCTTCGAAACACACGAAACCGTGCGATTTATAATTGTTTGATCACTTTTTTTGACCGCTTTTTATTTTTATGAAATTACAACACGTAACGATTTACAAGCTCTTATCAGACCGAATTCATTGTCGAGCGTAATAACATAACGGAGTTACGGCCTTAAAGATCTTGAAGGCACGACTTTAAGAGCCAAAAAATGAAACGACCGAGGAGGATCTCGAGGCTGCATGGCCCATGTAACAGCCAGGCCAGTGACCTACATTTTTCGGCATCTTTCGGATCCGCTTACAAGTGGACCTCGGGCGCGTTTCACAGGAACCTGACCCGCGTTCTTGCGTAACTCAGGTTTTTCCGGATGGCCTTTGCCGCATCTTAACCCTCCGCTTCATTTTCCACAGATTCACTCCTACAGATTAAAAGTCAACACCTGCACGAGGAAACACAAACGCCATTTTTCCGCCTTTTCTTCTTCCCCCGCCTCTCGACAGACTTTATTTTTCTTATTGTAACGGTACGCGCTTTAATATGCAAATCGCACCAATTCGCAGCAATTTGCCTACCTGAAAATGAAACTTGAACCTCACCCTTCACTTTCACCCTGGTATTTTTCAGACTTGACAAACCTGATTTTGTTGAGTCTTGTTTTTAGATACAATGCGCGATATTAGTTCGTCAAATCTGTTCGGTCAGATCTATTTCTTCCTTGTGAATTATGCGCGAGTTTATTTCTTCACTACCCCTCAAAGTTATCTTTAAACAAAATAATAATATGAAATACGTAAACAGTTTATTTTCGTTATAACTATAACATTTTCGTCCTGGTCATATACATTCTATTTAAAACATCCGACATTCTGGTTAATTCAAGCAAAATTCTGGTTTCACAAAAATTAACCAGATTTTTTTCCTCAGTGCACAATTGCTTTTCATATTATTTTTTAAATATTACTAGTCAGGTCTTTTATATTTTTTTTAATTTATTTTCACAGGGGTTAGTTTTAATCCTTATAATGCCTAGAATCAAGTATAACAATTTTATTGTGCTCGAGTCACTGTCGGATTTAGTAAATAAAATTTATATTTTCCTTTGCTATATTAATTAGAATTCAAATCCACCTATTTTCAGCACTAAATCATGTCGCACTGGTCGCTGAGATAATAAAACAGAAGCAAGAAACGAACTCTCACTTCAAAAACCAAAATTCATGATTATACGCATTTCACCTAGATTCTCGCACAAAAGAACATTTCTTAGAATTTTCGGTGATTCAGGTGGCGGGGACATGGCTTTGGGTTTATGAGGGACGACTTTTTTTTTCTTTCGTATTATACTAAAAGGTAAATACCAAATTTTCTCACAAGAACGTTCTATACTAAAATTCTATGATCCTACACACAAATCTAATCTTTTTGCCGGGGAAAAAAAATAATTTACGGTTTGTAATCTTTACAATATCTGTCCCAGTTACCTAATTTTACAATAACTATTAATATACAACTAACTTTATGTGCAATAAATTAATGCATCGAATGCCAACAATGTTTATAATGTTCGGTACAATCTTTTTGTTGTAACAATTTCAACAGCAACGGCAATTTTAATAATTACTATAATTTTTTATAAATTTATTCCTATTATTTATATAAGAAATGATATTTCGTACCATCTCACAATTATAAATATTGTTCTTATTTTTACTGCAACAATCTACTGCGTTAACAACAGTAACAGCAAATATAATAATAAAAAAAATTATATAAAAAAATAGTACTCGGCACGAAATATCTATTAATTATTGCGCGCAAACGAAACACGCGAAAACTATTTTATCGCGTCCGATTTAAATCGAGTTTTAATCAAGTATCAATTTAGGAGTTGGCAATTAGCGAGGAATGTGAATTATTACGAATGTAAGATCCTTAAGAACACCGAAGAAATGAGACAATGATATCCTTGATCGAATCGTAGGTTGGTAGCGGTCGGTAGCGTCGTGGAGCGTTTTGACTGTAGCGCTCGTAAAGAAAGTCTTTCACCGCACGATGGCATGGCTATCCGAGGAGCAACCGGGGACGGGGGGCGAAGCGGACAAAGTTGGTATACTTCGTTGGTACCAGGCAGCGATGTTCTACTTACGCGACACACTTAACAACCCGCGCCGCGGTTCAGGATCTGCAGAGTGGGTCTTCAACGCTCTATCCTACAGCGAACCGTTGCTACTTACCAAGCTCGCCGCGAATTGAGTTTTGCCAAACGACAACCAATCGACTCAGCGCAAAAAGATGCTATAGTTGCAGTGAAATTTTCGTTTTATTAATCGCACGGACGGATATAAAAAGCATGCAAAATTGTTGTCATTATTTTTGGAGTTGACTTCTTCGTTTCAGGGAAGAGGAAAAAAAATGATGCACATGTGGGTTACAAGCCGTAATATAATTACGGATTTTAGATTCTCTACCTCTCTCCTTCCCCATCCTCTTTCACTTTATCTTTTTGCCTTTACCGTAACGTCACTTTAGGGAATTAATGAAAGTGCGATATTCTTTGTTTTTTCTTTTTTTCTTTTTTTTCGGTGGCTTCAGTGGAATTTATTCGTTTAAATGAGATGATCAATTATTGAATATATTTGAATGAAATTAATTGAACGGCAAGTAAATTCGTTTACGTGGAGGATATTATAAACGCGAAAATTCAAGTAAAAATTTCAACGGCTCGGTGAAAGTATTTATATGATATGTAAATTATTGTCACACATTACATTAGAGATACTATCAAATCATGTGTGAAGAATTCTTATGTTTTTTTTTACTTGGCGAAGTGAAGTCTCTAAATAGGGTATGATAATTTTTACAGCGAGAAAAAGTATTTTAAACTGGTTACCATACTTTTTATCGCTTGCGAAGGATTTTGTGTGTTTATATGTATGATTAATTTTTGTTTCAATTTGACAAATAAAAAAATTATTTTTATATGAGTTTATGAGCAATGAATGTAAATAAAATTTAGCTTTACTCATGGGGAACGTAGTTATTATTTTGAGACAATATTGTGTAACGATTTTAGTTATAAATCCTATTTTTTTTCTCAGTGCAGTTATTGTCAGAATCATTAATGCTTGATGTGCCATTGCTACATGATAGTCCATTTCGAGAAGAAAAAAAAAAGGAAAAGAACCAGGCCAACACTCGAAATTTGACACACTTCTGATGCGCGAAACATAACTTTAATACATGTGACTTTTTTTTCTGCAAGCGCACGAATCGTCCTTCATACCCCATCAATTATGATAGGTCGCTGAATTACCAGGTAAATCTTTCTTTCTATTTCACTGAATTATAGCCCCAAATACTATCTAGCCGAGGATATAGGATACGTTCGATTTATCGAATACACCATTGCAGATTGATCATATTAAATGGATTTATAAATCCAACAAATGTCTTGTGCTCGAGGTGATAAATTATTTTGACTTCGAGCACATTCAACTTGAAACGAAAAAACAGGCAGCATACATTGTGCTGCCTTTCATTTATTATTTAGTTTAATCTACTTTACAATCTATGAATTGTTATGTGTTATTTGTAAAGTTTTACGCATAAATTTGAATTTATTTTTAATTTATATTAATGAAACGTGTAATTATATAAATAGTGAAAAAAAATTAATAAAAGCATTATCTGTAATGATGTTAGTAATACAATTGTAATATTATTGCACGGTGAAAGTAAAATAGACTCATATATATTACAATATATATTACTTGATGTTCTATTTTCTTTTATTTATTTATTAATTTTTTATTTTCCTTTTAGAAGATCAGATTTCAAATGTACATTATGTTAAGGTACTTATACTCCTCTGAAATGAAATAAATATGTTTAATAAATGTTCACTGCTATAATAATTAAACACTACACGGAGGAAATAAATTGAAAAACTTAAAAATGTTAAAAGAAATTACTAACTTCTATTAGTAAACGTGGTGTATGCTTTTATATGTAAAATAATGAATTTCTCAAAATATCTCAGAATTGAATCTAAAAAATTATTTTTGTTTCGCATAATTTAATTTTTTATGTCAACAAAGAGGGTAAGTTTTAAAGATAAATGAATAATAAAATATGATTAAAGCGATATGATGTGAGTGGTACCATTCACACAATCACTTAATGAACTATAGTTGCAGTATGGATGGCAGTTCGCAGACATCTACTTATTTTATCCATTCCTTAATAGGGAATCCTCTATAACCGTGGTAAAGTTCTCATCACTGAATATATCGTATCTCGTGTTTTTTTAACGCAATTCCTTGCATTCCTACGAAATCATGTCAAAACATTGGTATCTATTGTAAGGCGACCTTTATTATTGCATTTTTCAACGTTAATTTCATGTAAATCCAAAAGTTAGAATGAGAGAATTTTATTAAAAAATGCTACGATATTTTTTAATGACTCAGGGATATGTGTTCATTTATAGTATTACTTATAATATGATACAGTATTTTAAGAAATATTAGAAAAAATATCATCAAAGAATAGAACTCACTACCTCACATTCACTAGTTGAGCACTTTACCACTAACATTCACCCTATTGCCTGAAAAAAATATTAATCTCCATCAAACTACAGTGTGAATATGAGGACACTTTTTTCTAATATCTTTTTAAAATACTACGTTATAAGGCATATATTATATATAATATAAATATCCCACAATTATTATAAAATATAATATCAACTACTAATAAATTTCTCTTAGTACAATAAAAAGTGTTCCATGGTTTATGTATTTCACAATATATTTAATAATACATAAATTGACGGTAAACAACTAGATGTACTTTTTGGAAACTTTGAAGCAACGTGTACATTTGCAATAAATGTTAATATAAAATGTTGTGAAATATTTTGACTTACGTATCACATTACAAAATAAAACTCGAACATGATACAAAAAATTGATACATGTTCTTCAAACTGCATAACTTCCGTCTTTAATATTAAACTTTAAATTACATTTACATACACGCGTACACATACTTTCAGACTTTCCAATTCTTTGACAGAAATAAAAACATTGCATTCTCCTTTTAAATGTTATACAAGGAATCCTAAGGATCTGAAAGAGTCTCTACATTTGTCATGAAATTAAGTCATTACATATATAATATATAAATTAAAATTATATAGTAAGCAAATAATTTGTAATAAATTGGTTTATTGTTCAAAAATGTTTTCACAAAGAAATTATAAAATTTGTACATTGTTATTAGTTTATGTAAAAGATTATAAATAATTTGTACATATAGTTTTATAACTTTAAAGAGGCCTAAAGAGATGTAGATATATATAACTATAATTTAATACGAAACATTAAAAAGTACACAATGTGTTTGGTTCCTCCTGGTCTTAAGAAAGTACTTAATATTATATTATTTATAACATGAAATAAAACGCTTGGGAGTTTAAGTTGAATCTCGACATGGACAAATGGTTTTTGGAAGTGTAACGGAATTAGAAGAAAAAGTAATGAAAGTACCGCGATAAAAGTCACCGAATGAGCCGACAAAAATGAATTCGAAAACAATTAAACAAATTAATTTATTCGAGGAAGTTAAAAACATGCGAACGAAATATGTTTATATCTTGATGAGCAGTACTCCAATATAAACAAAGTAGTGGAGATGCCATATTCGGGGCCACTATTTAGCAACCATAGAGAGAAAACGGATAAGAATTCATCGCACGCCTTACATATCTAGCCGTTCCTGCTTTTATCTGATGCTCCATTTAAATAAGAATTTGTAATTGCCATTGTACGTTCGCTCCTTCTTCCGACTCCGCCACGACGTTCTTATGTTGATTTTAATCATAGAGATTTCGGATATCAAAACATTAAAAACTTTAACAAGATTCTACAATGGTTCCGGTGATCCTGTTCCGAATTGATTAAACTAATTCTAGAATTGATATTGTTCGTTCAAATAGAAACGAACTTTTACAATGTACAATTACACTCAGAGAAAAACATATTAATTTTTATTAAAAAGTTTACTAGTTTGGCATTATACTTGCAGAATATCATTATATGGCAAACTAAATTATAAAAATTTATTAAATCAGTTTATTAAAAATTGTTATATAGTTTTGTACAATTTGACTTTCTGTTTTATGAACGGTATAGGTTAGATACACTGAATAGTGATACCTAGTAGACAAAACATGTAATAAACAGTTTGTCAAAAATTAGAATTCAGTTTATTAAAATTTGAAATCCCTTGGTTTCTAATTTTTAATATTCTTTTTTTTCCGTGTATTATTTTTAAATTCACAATGTGTAAAGTTACAAACAAATTCTGACAAAGATTTCCAATTGGTATGTTTTCTCCCAATTCATCTCCATTTTTTATATAAACCTAAATTTTCTTTATTTACTTTCTTCTTTAATTCATTAAAGTATCCGAATAAAAAATAAAAATGACTAAAAAAATTTATCACTCAAAAAAATGTAAAAACCTTTACTTTTTAATTGGATCACTTTAAATTTTCATACATAACTTTTGGTATTCGCAGTGCTTGCAGTATATTAAAAAAATACTTAGGCTCTTACTTGAAATATAAGTAAAAATTAGAATCTTCAATTTCATTCATGTGATAACATAATTGTGTTTATTCGAAGTTTTTCTTCAATAATTATTCGAACGCAAAAGCTTGGTCTAGCATAAGCAGACATTCTAATAAAAGTAAGGAAAATTATTTTTGCTTTCGCTACAACAATCACCGAGGATGTTGCCACTTATCTCTCTCCAATATTATTGAGTGTTGACATTTAAATGGACCAATAATTTGGTTATTGAGAATTTGCACATTCTGCAGACATTAATGGGCGAAGACTGTTTTGTGAATTCTTCTTGAAGCAGCCGACTGCCGCGAACGCGGCTAATGGGCTGAACACGTCGCGGTTGGCTTAACGATCAAGTTCGATTTCTCTTGGCATCGTAACTCGCATATGCACATAGTGAAAACACACACACTTATTAGGATATATCAAAAATTACCATGACTCACACGAAGCAAGTTCGACAGGTTCTGACACCGTTCCGAAGATCTTTACTGATATTTTTTTTAGAAAATGTTTAATTATATCATCTCATATGCGGAATACATTTTGTTTTGTGAATATTCAAGATAAATTTAGTTATTTCAGATTTATTGGTTTCAATGTTGACTGTGATTAATAGAATTAGAAATTTATGATATATGAAAATAATTTATTTGAGGCTAATTAATCGAATTAATATTTAATTACTATTATTTGAAAGAAGAAAAAGGATTGAATTACTGTTAGAGAGAATAAGAAATTATATGTAATAAAATAGTTAATTACACTATCAAAAATATAGTTTAATAAAGTCCAGATATATGTAATTATAAGTTTTATTGTAAATAGTAATATAATTTATCTAAAGAAAATGAAAACTGATTGAACGATATTATTTACGCATTATATGTATAAGATAAGCTTTAATATATGAGAATAGATTTTTTTCTCATGAAACTTCTCTATGTACTCTCAGTTTTAAAGTTCATACCCCTCTTCAAAAAAAACATACTATAAATTATTACTCTTTATGGTATTATAAAACTTTCTTTGTATAAACAAATTATACAGTAAATTAATTATTGTCCAAAGAATGACAAGTTCACTGTTCAAGTTGCAGACGAGTGTTTTCTCATAGTTTTCACAAAAAGAATTTTTCGATATAATAGAGTAGCTCTAAAATAGATAAATAAAATAATTTAAAATAAAAAACTTTTGAAACATATGCGAAGCATGCAGTAATGTATTTGCAATGAAAACTATAACAACTTGTAATATTGATTTTAAATAAGTATTTGTCAAGTTTTACCAACATGAAAGTCAAATATTTATTCATTTTCAAACAAGAGTGGAATTAAAATTCTGATTTATTTCATGGAATTAAATATACAAAAAAAAATTAAAATAGCAAAAGGAAAATATTAATTTTAATGAATCTCTATAAAATTAACATCTAACACTTTTGTATTAAAATTGATAGATAATTTAAAAATTTGTATATTTTTATACAGTTGAGATATTTTTTCCCAGTATAGATAAAATTTTTACTTTTATGCACTAATCTAAAATTATAAACATTATCTCTCTTTCTCTATGTAAAGATGTAATATCATTTAAATGCTTTCACATTTAATTTATTAAGTTAATTAGAATAATTAATTTTAAAAATTTGAATCTTCACTGATACACTATTTTAACTTAAATTCACAACATTTAATTTAATGGTTTCATAATACTTTAATATAAGTGTATAAACATTTTTACATTTTAAAAAATTGCCAAGCTTTATGCTAATTTATTCAAACACATATAATTTTAAACAAAATTTGTTTTATTTTTTCGTTTTTTTCGCTTCATGTGATACCTATTTTATGTTTTATGTGATTTTATGATAGAAAATTTAACATTTAAGAAGAATATTAAATCTTTCGTTTGATGTAAGTATATCGAGGGAAATGGTACAAATAATAATATTATTTGTGTTTTAAGCATTGCATCAAATACTATATTATCTAAGAAAAATCTTTTAATAAAAATGTTTTATTTAATTGGAAACATATCATTTAAAAGTAGTATCTTTCATTATAAAAATAGTAATTTTTATTGAAAGACAGATATGTGTTTGAAACAAATTTGAAAACAGTAATATTAACCACGATAATTTTCTCAGTGCACTACACAACTTTCATCGCATGGTAAACTATTTCCATAATTATGAAAAACATAATAATCGAATTAATGTCAGATTATTTCATAATTTATTTTAATTCGTGTTAAAAAATTTAATTTCGAACCGACTGTATCATATTAATACAATTTTTATGTTCAATCTAACTCTAATAAGAACATATTTGATTAACAATATGATTTATTTTTAACGATAAACAAATAAGGAGCATTAACTTTTTTCATTTATTTCTTCTTTGGAATTCAGCATTCATTGTAAGTGTGACATTTTTTTAAAAAATTTCTTTAAAATGTACTATTTATCACGTATAATTTATCAAACCTAATTATCGCGGAGAAAATAATGCGCAGATATCATTTGTGATTTAAAATAATGCAAACTGAAAGACTTTTCAATGTATATCAAACATTACGTAGTTTAATAACTATGAGAAATTATCATTCTAATAAATTAAATCGATTGCTTTATAAAACTATATTTATAAAGTTAATCGAACAAGTGGATTAAAATATAATTTAAGAATTATTGCATATTTTTGTCTAGAAATGTTTAGAGAATCATTTCTTCGGTTAATGTATTGTACATAATTATGAATGTATAAAGATCAAGTTATAATTAATAAAAATTACATTTATGAACTTAAAATTTTAATGGCCTTTCATAGAGTAAACAAAAATAAACATTTACAACTACTTTTCCCAAGCAAAACAGGCACAAAATATATCTAGTGTTATATAATTCAAAATATAATCTTTAAATTAGGTCCTATAATTTTTTACATAGGGAAAACAAATTGAATCTTTCCGTCCATAATAATTTTTCTACATGGAAAAAAGTATATGGTGGATACTAGTATACGTACGTTTAAGTTAAACATATTGTATGTTTAATATTACTCTAGATAAAAGAATACATGATTTCATAACAGAAAGAACTTTATGCAAAAATAAATTAATAATTTTATGTGTAATATAAGTATAATATAACAATAAAATTGATGTTTCTTTTTTTTAACAAAAAATATAAAACGTAAAAACTATTAAAAAACTTTTAAATTTTATTAACTTAATTTAAACATATATTTTCAGACGTTATGACTTTATTCTTCTTAACAGTAATTTCTCCTTAATCCTTTTTGTCATTTTATTTAACGATTCTTATTTGAAACAGTAAAATTCTGTTTATTATACATTCAATACCCAATACATATAAATAATATAGCTCGATGAGAAAAATTTATATGAAAATATTTAAATCATTTGATTTATATCAAATTATTAAGGTTTACGCATTTGATGAAACACCAAAATTACAAAAATATTGTAACTGCCTATTATAATGTAAAATTACACATCATTGTACAGACATAAAAATGAAGCTTTACAGTTACGTGCAATCTCATTGAAATTCACAAGGTAATTTTTTTTCAATACAAGTCAATAAATTTTGGTGAATTATTATTACTGATATCTATATATAAATTCAACATCCCCCCCCCCATCCAAAATATACATTTCAAATAAATTTCAAAATGTTTCGAATCGTATCGATCATCATAAGTGGCAGAAAAGTAACCCATCGCATCGACAGCCAATAAATTAATCTGAGCAACTACAAAAATCAGGCATGGAAGATTTAAACGGGTACAGATAATAGCAAAGTAATGGGATCGTTGTTAAGTATTACAGCATGGCTATTAAGTACCACAAATTAGACATAAATTCGACGTTGCACAGACGAGTGCACGCGAGACACAAATGTATACATGGAAAATGTATCCTTATGTGTGTATTAGCGGGCTAGCATGAGTTAGTACGAACTGCTGACACACAGGTCTATATAACATATACTTGGCTCGAGCGTGTACTGTTCTCTCATGCTCCTCGTGCTGGTAGGACCTTGTTTCGTGACCCACATAAAGCAAGGCCGTTAACACTACTCTCGTATGGGTGCGGGACCTATACTCTTCCTCTGTAAGGCCCCACGAACTTGTACACTCGAGGGCCTCCAACCACGATACATACCCATAGCACACGAGCGCATGCACTGTCACCCTTTATTCAACGTGTTCACCAATCATCGCGTTCGAAATGTTTTTATACCTCGCCGAATTCCTTCCGACCAAATACTTGACTGACATCGGTAACGTGGGATGTTGAATCAATCATTTTGCATTAAAGCGTGTTTCGAAGGGTACGCTAAATTCCACTTGATTATGATGCACTGTTAATGTTGTATTTGTAAAACGACCCGAAAAAAATTATTTCGTATGTAGTACAGTTAAAGTGTACGATGTATTCGCGATGAAGCACATAATGTGTTAAGTGATAAATTATTCCATGCGCAAAGCGTTAAATTATTCAATCTGTTACAATTTAAGGTGATTTTTAAAACGTTTTATATGATTTATATTACAATGGGCAAATTTTATTTTCAATTTAAACGGAGAAATCTCGTAACTGTAAAGTGTTCTTAGGTGTATTCAAAGTTACATTAATTTTGTTTGTACTTTTGCTTGTATTATGAATTTACTATGTATACTGATAAATCGGCAATCCGTAGCGATAATAGTTGGTAACAAAATACAATTATAACACACAGATTCCATCTGTTATTAACGCCCTTCCAAATGGGACGTATGAAACCAAAAAATAACACGTAGATTGTCGGTTTTAAATTCATTAACCCATTCCAAGGAATATACTACAAATAATTCTAGAATGGAATATTAAAAAATTTGTTTGTTATATTCACAGTATTCTTAAATGTACCAAAAGTAATTCTTGCTATTGCAAAACACAACAACTGAAGTTTCTCAACATTTCTAAAAACCATTTCGAAATTAAATTGATCAAATATTACTGGCTATATTTAAGGGTAGAATTTTGCTATATCGTCACCAATAAGAAAACAATTAGGTATTTTTTATTGGATTCCTTATCGGAGGAAGTCATAACGAAAATGAACTTTGAGTTTTACTTTTTTTTATATAAAATTTCAAAATATCGAAATTCGCTGGAAAACTTATTATTTGAATTAAAAATAATAAAATGTTTAAAAAAAAACCAGTAAAATTTTCATCTAAATAATTATTATTTTTAATGATTACTAACTCCACAAACAATATCTTTGTGGAGCCTTTTATATAGAAATTTATTCTATGTAAATTAAATTGAATATTACTTGTCCATGAAAAATGAATATAATAATAAGCATGAAATTATTAAAGAATGTTAATAAAGAATAAAAAAATTTCAAGGCACTTTTAATTCATCTGTTAATAATTAAATTACATTATTTAATATTTACTTATTTTTAATTTTAACGACAATTAAAATAATAACAAATGTTAATACACGGAGAGAAAAGATTAATAAAAATTACTGACATTGTTGGTAAACTGGTCACATACTTGCAAGAATTGAAAAATTACTATCCCAAGTTAGTAAAAAGTGTCAGCTTTCTAAGAATCATTTTCAACAAATTGATAAGTTTTACTAACTTAAGATAGTAATTTTTCAAGTTTTGCCAATATATAACCAGTTTACTAAGAATGTTAGTAAATTTTATTAATCTTTTCTCTCCGTGTAAATAAATAATAGTCAACAGCAAATGGTGCTTTTAGGTAATTACTCTTACTTTATTATTTGCTATGGTTAATTTTATTTCCTTGCAACATATATTTCAGAGGAAATCAACAATGTTGAAATGTCTAAATCTTATTTAACCAGTAGAACGACTAAAATATTTTTACATCCTAATCCCTTTTGAAGTATTTTACTTAACTTACAATGCATTAAACATAATGAAAGGCTCTTTTAAATAATTATACGCCTTACCCGGATTATTTGTTTTAAAAGCCATCTGTTACAAGATTTACTATGAGATTACCTATTATACTATCATATACACATCGAGACAAAAATAGGATTAAAATCTAATATGGACAAAACTGGACACAACAAGTATAAAATAGTACTATAAATAAGTATGCCAATTTCGGGCGTAAGGAAAATTTCAATCATATGACAAATAATTGTAAAATAATTTGTCGGCTGAATATTAACAAAAGGCTTCGTCGGCATATTAAAGAACACTTTCGTGTGTAGGATTTGGTCTTAGTAGGCCACGCGCAAAGCGGACGCACGATAAGTTAAAGCGAGAGGTATTATCATATCCACATCTAGCGAAGCATAGCTTCCCAATGCCTTGATCTTGACTCGATGCAAGGCCTACCCTACAGCCGTCGGCAGTCTGCGGAGGTTGCCTTCTTTCTCTTTTTCTCGCGCGGACCATTATCTCTCTCGGTTCGTCTCTATTGCAGCCTATGACTTTCTATCGGCAATGTTCCGATACAAAGACATACAGCGCGATCAACGATTATCGTTTATTGCTCATTCGACATCGATTTGACGAGGAGAATGTGGAATGTAAATTGGACAATTATCATCTCACGAAAATTTGAATTAATTTCAATTTTATATGCAATGAAGAACACCGATATATCTATTTGTTCGCGTCGTAAAATGTTTACAGCTGTTCAATTGAATAACCATTTTCGTTGTTCGTCACATACAAGCAACCAATCGTTTATTAGTTAAATGTAGTCGAACGTGTCTCGTTAAAATTAAATTAACTCATTTTATGTACTTCTGATGGTATTGCTGACTTAAAACATTTATTATTATGGTTAATGTATGAGCCACGATGCAAGTTGTTTAATCAATACTTTAATATGATTATTAATAGATACCTTGGAATAAAAGCATAAAATTTGGCAAATTTTCTGGTAATAACGAGAATTCGTTTATGTCACAAGACACTAGGGACAATACATTGGTCGCTAATAAATAAAAAATATTTAATGACAGCACTGAAAACGTTTCACATAAATTCACTTAAATTCATTATCTTAATGATTGTTGTTCACTAACTTTTTATTTACTAAAATATAATTTTTACATGTATATTATCTAATTTTGGAAATACATTGCTGTAAAGTCGTAGCAATATTTAAAATGTTCATATTATGTTCCTGAAATGTAAACAACTTCGCCTAAAACACGTTGCTGCAAAGTTACAGGAATACGGTAAATTGAGTATTATGAACGTTACATTCATAAAAACACTAAAAACCTGCTAAAATTGGAACTTTTTAACATTTTTCATCATTCATTTCTACAAGGGTTAAACTGTTGATATTTTACAAATAAAACTTCATAGAAAAAAATGATGTGCAACGTTCGGGCAACTTTAGGTATAGCATAATGAACCAAATTTACAATGTTTCTGCAATAGCTTTTTTTAATAAAAATTGTATATTCTTGTAACCGTATGTAAATCATTCCTGAAACTTTACAGAAACGTATTTCAGGGATGTAGCATGACAATATTGAAAAGTAATGTTACTTAGACGTTAGGGTTTTTTTCAGTAAATTTTAATATAAAAACTCAAATTCTAATTTGGTATTCATATATATAATATCCATATATAATAACAGAAATCGATTTTATTAATTTTCAATAATTTAATTGACCGTTAAATAATTTCGTTTAAATAATCATTAAACTCAGTAACGTATTTAATTTTAAAATATTTAAAATCATTATTCCAACACCATCTATTTCTGCTTCTTAGAATTCACTGGTTAGTGCTGCGTCGATAAAGTAGATAACAACAAAAATTAGTTTTCATATTAGATATTTTAACAACGCAATTCTCAATTAAATCAAATTTAAGATAATGATAAAGGACAACTTATTAAAATACCCATTTTAGCCATTTATTGTGGAATAAGTTGTAACCAATTAACAGAGAAAATGTTTTTTCAAAGTAATTTGAAGTGTAAAGTGTATTACACAGTCAAGAGTACGATTTTTAATAAACGATGATCTAAATTTTATAATTTATTCTAAAACATTTTATTCTAAATATTTCATTGATGAATACTATAATTTATACAATGTTTAAATTAGCTTTAAACTTTGATAATTTAAATGTATATAAAATAATATATACGCCTGATAAAGACAAATAAATTAGAAACACAAATTTAATTTAAAGTTATTTCATGAAAAATTGAATATCACTCCTTCTTATAAATCAAATTATTAATTACCATTTAAGGTACATATTTTGTATGGGTTATTTTCAATTCATTGAAAAGCATTATCATTAACAAAAAACAACGAATTAAAAACTTCAAAAACATTTAACATTTTCTATGTTCTGTACACTCATGATAATTTTCTAAGCGGACTGTACAACAAGGACAACTGGTACACCCACAATCTTCTATCTCTACTCGCATGCGGTGCGACAGTGCACGTTCCAGTGTAATTATAGTTCAGTGCTTCTCAATCACTTAGCATTATGCGAAGTGCAAGTCATGTGAACGTAACATAAGGTACAGTAATATCATTTATGGAATAATTCATTTATAACATTCTCATTTGTCGGGACTTTTCTGATTATAGATTTTACATTTTACGTTCAATTCCAGTTGTGACATTTTCCAATGAGAGTCAATGTATTTTACTGAATTGAACTGTTATAGAAAAGCTTGACATAGAGAATAGTAGATTAGTGACTTCTTTATTATAGCATTTTCCACTGCCTGTTCGAGTACCACGGACCCAGATAGAAAAGCATGCACAAAAATATTAGGGCAATGACGTGCAGGAAAATATATTGTTGCAAATATTGCAACGTGTTTGTAAAAACATATGCGCAACATGCAACATCTAAATACTTTTTATAC
>JABFPN010002968.1:0-19799 GCA_022817305.1 Leptoteleia sp. ZL-2020
AAAAACTAACTAAACTCACTTTTACAAATTTTTTAAAAAAATAACGAAACTAACTTTGCCGGGCCCCAGGAACGTAATTTTAGGAAGTGTCCTCAAAACTGCCATTGTTTCACAATGTGACTTTGGGGACAGTCCTTAAAACTACCAAATGTCCTCAAAACTGCCAGTAAACAAGTCAAAAAAATGGCGATTTGGTCTCAAAACTGCCATTAGAATAATATATATATATATATATATAGTAACCCCAAATTTAAATCACTTGATACGCGTCTGAATATTTCCAATTCAAATAATTATCAAATTTAGGAGGGAAATTCAAAAATTTGCTAATCCAAAACTCTCGGTGGGGTGGTTACGCCTCATATACATATATGGTACATATACATATATATGTATATCGGTAATCCTGCTGCAATCTATTCAAAAGTGTAAGATATTTCAGTTTTCCAAGCTTGCAGATTATAGATTGTAGTTGCACATGAAAAAGTGCTCGAATGTCGTGACCACTTGGTTGCATATATACGCCGAACATAACAAAATTAAAACGAGTGTAAGCGTTACCCTGGAGCTTGCAAGCGAGCAGCACAGGTTCAACTTGGCATAGAATGTAGTACGTAGTCGATGGAAGCGCCCGAGTTGGCCGACTCGGATTTATGGGACCGTCATATTTCGCAAGTTGCAAGCCAGTAATTCTTGGCCGTGCGGTGATTTATGATCGCGAATGTCCCGCCTGCGCCATTAATCCTTCGTTTTCACCCCGAATTGAACTTCCACCTAGCATGGTCCGTACCCTCCGCTATGTCACATAGATAACCTCCATCGTTCATCTTTTCTCGCGACGAACTGCTTCCTTCAGTACTGTCATATTCACGACTCGCTTGTCGACATTGCCTTCCATTACAATTTATAGATAAAACGTCTGCGTGTATGTCATTCGGTTTATAATATCCATCCATTATAAATGACTCATTTGCATCTATAATAGTAAAAATAAATTATAACAATTGAATCAATTATACGGGTGCCAATCAATCGGCGTGGACAAAAAAACGACATTATTTTAACTCCACTGATTTATAATTCAGTGGGCGATAGCGTTTCGGGGGTTAATATCGTTATTAATTCAAAACCACCAATCGCAATACATATTTTTAAAACGTATATTCCTAGTAACAGAGGATATCTTACAAAAATCCTAGTGATATCTATGATATTCTGTTAGATATCTGTTGGTGACAAAAAGATATCAGTAGGATATCCCTAGATATTTATGATATTTAGTTCTATATTGATAATATTATACAGATATTTGATAGAATAGATACAAGGCTTTGATAGATATTTAATATTACAGTAATTTACTTTGAGGTTTCTGGTTTGTATTTACATCCATTGTTATGTCTTTTGGATGTAAACAATCAATATTATTGTTTTTGTTTCATCAATTCGACCTTCCAAATGTTTACAAACATTGTTATTTGATTTGCTCAATTTTAAAAGTGTTTCGTTCTTCAGTTACATGCAATTTCACTCCTTTCATATTCAAGGGAAAGTTTATATTTGATTTCATTAACCTATTTATAATAATATCTAATATTCATTAGTGGATGTGTGGATGTGTTTAATATCAAAAATCAAATTTCTTTTACACTCTCTGAAAGCTCTCAAATCTCAAGACTTATACTTTTTTGGTAAAAATAAAAAAATATAGAAGCGTTTGCCACACGCGTCACGTGCGGTCGATGAGCCAGCTCTCGAAGAATCAACGGAAAAGAAAAAATCAGAAGTTTAAGAATCAATAGGCCCGGAAGGATTCACTGTATAATCCGGAAAAGGATAACTTAATATAAGTTGAAAATTGTCGTTTTATCGCCATGCGAACGGCAAAATTATACTTTTATTGTAAAACTTGGAATAAAATTTTCCCAAAGTGCATCACCCGGGGCGTAAAGAGCCATATTGCGCCCTAGGGAGTTTTCGAAAAATGGCCCTTCTCGCTCCCCCGTGACGAAAAATATCATACGCGCCGAGAGATTCATGGAAATGCATATCTGGTTCAATTTCAAACCCCGCCTACGGCTCGGCTTGTAAAACTTCACACCCAACTATTACCAGTCTTTTGCCACGATATTTTAAAAATGCGATACGAAGCAGCTTTCAGTACGTTTCAGCGTTTCATTTTCACCAGGGCGTATGATCGTAATATTGAAATTTATATAGATACATCCTTTCATCAAATTTTGATTTCACCTTCGATTTACGTTCTTTTACTACCATGTTTTACAATCCAAAATACTAATATCCTCAAAATGGCGATGAATCAGCACGGCAGAAGTGCAATAACTTAGATTTGGTCACTACGGTCGTTACCGCACTTTCGTCGTGGTACATTTAGTAGAAGAATAAGCTTTCAGAGGAAATGAAATTCAAAATGAAACAAAAGTTTAACGAATCGTCAAAATCTTGATAAAGATACACTTTTGTTTGCAAAATTGATGCTACGACTGTGATTGAGATTACATTTTTATGGGATTTTAGTTGAAAAATTATTTACTTCATAATTTTTCACTAGTTACCAGATGGTTAATTACTATTAGATAGGGTTGAGTAGGTTTAAACGATGGAAAATGGCAAGTTTCCAGTATCACAACGCAAATAACAAACATTAGATAAATATTGATTTATATTTATCTCAAATTTGCTTTTATAGTACTTATTTTTCTATTTATTTATATTTTTTTTTTGTGAAAATCCTTTTAGGTATCTTGGAACTAGACCTTTCAAGACCTTTTGTGTTTATATGACTTCTATGATGCAATGCAAACATTTCTGAATCTACACATTTTTCCCGAAAGCAATATCTTCGCCTCTATACACACATTTTATCCTTCTTCATCTTCCTAATTAAATATCTATCGTTCGGGATAAGGAAATTTCGCAGGCTTTCGCGAAATCGACGGATTGTCGTCATAAAAAAAAAGAGGCAGTTAAATATTCCATTTGTGTCAATAAATTTTTGTATCCCAAAATAACTGCCTTAACTATAACTAAAATTGACTTTTTCATTGTAAACTTGGTTTACCTTTGAACATATTAATGATATATCCCTTCGACGACCTTTGCTGATGCAAGCAAGTACTCTACCGTACTTCCATATGCCCGTCGGCTATAGAACGCCCATAGACTTGAATGTAGCTATAAATTACATTTTACGAGGGAGATAAAATGCACGTTATTATCTAAACGGCGACGCCGTCACGAACTTTGTGGTCGATTTTGCCATTCTTTAGGCGACGTTTTTGTCAACCGCATAGTACGTCTTACCTTAACCTCTGAGCGATCTCGTCATAACCAAAAATCTCTTACCCTAAACAATAATCTAATATATTTCACTTGAGAACCAGCCCCGAACCATGCATTACCCTATTTAACTGATGCGTTGTTGGAATAAAATATAATGTGATGCAAAATTTTCCCCGCGAATTAATATTTAACGAAGCGCATCCTCTCCGTGGGATTACATAAATTCAGCACTTTGGAAAAAATCGATCCCCTTAACGGAATTTCGCGCAAGTCTCAGGAATAGGGAAAGGTAAAATTACAAGAGCGAACCTAAAATCACTCTGCGAATACAATTTCCGGTGGATAATTATGCGTTGAACAAAGCGGAAGTTTGTTTGCTGCCTAGAACCTAACTGGACGAAAGTTAGACACAGCTTTCCACTTAAAGTTAGGCGCGGATGAGTTCAAATGTTATCTACGGAAGTGACGACTCGCTGAACATGAGTGTACACTTGGTCTAAATGGAATCTTCACCCTAGGGGATTGCTAGTTATATCAATTTGGGTTTTGAATATACAGCTGCTGAGATAACTAGCTACAAGGTGACACATTTTTGGGGGCTAAAGTCAAAAACTGGATGGTAACAGCGATATCTGCATTATTACTTTTAAGCGCTCCATCTACAGTTTCGATCGTTCATCATTTTTCGAAGCACTCGGACATCGACACAGAGGGCACTTTTTTTTGGTGGGAGCTTTTGGTGAATAGTGATGACTACATGTGACAACGCGACATGAAATACAGGATGACCCCTTTTAAAGTTTACATTAGAGTATCTCGACAACAACAGATGGAATCTGAATAAAAGATCAAAGAGAAATTTGTTTGCCTCAGAGGAGGAGGGGCAATCGAATAATACTAAAATACCCCGCTCCTATTCTTTGCTAAGAGACATTAGAATGTCTTTCTGAATTTGAATAGATTTTTTTTCAAGTGGAACTTCTTGTGGATGGATATTTCCACTTGTGACCAACTTCAGGCGTGACAAAACGGCAATTCAGAGTGTTACAAAACTTTCCAGTACCAACTTTCAGCTGTTCTTTTCTGATATTATATTTATTTTATACTGCACTAGGTATCGGTACTAATACAATCTGGGAATCGTTTATAGTGCCACGATCTGACAGTCCGATAGGGACCGGGGGGGGGGGGGGGTTCGACGAAAGGACGAAGCGATAAAACCGAACTTTACCCTAACAAATAGGGACGAACGGTTTCATCCAGGTCTGCAAACTGGAGACTAGCCAGACTTTGCCGCAAGAAATTGAGACCGAAGAGCTTAGGTGCCGCAGTCGGTATCATAGAATAATACTTTTGAATAAGATCGGTAGTTATATATAATTTCACGAAAGTTAGTTATATATAATTATATATAATTGTCAAGAAAAAATGAGTAATTCGTAGGAAAAAATCCGTTTATGTTCCTCTGACATTTAAATTTGGCGCGGACGCGCGCGCATTTTATCTAACAACTGCAACTTCACGTTGAGCTTTACTTCTGAAAAATGAATATTTTGGTTTCCCGTTTATTGAAAGGGGCAAAATTATATTAATTTAAATATTTTTAAATTATTGACGGGAAATTTAAATTAATTAAGATATATATATGTATATAGATAAAAATATAATACCTAAAAATATTAAAATGAGGTAATTCTATATTATTATAATAAAAGTGAATTAAAATAATGCATTGTAATAAACATATCGTTATAGAACTGATATTAGGAAAAAGAAATGTAACAAAATGTACACGTCGCAATTGTTTTATCGCGTACAAGGTTGTGCGGAATGCTTTTGCTTATAGTTTTAATACGCATTTTAGTATCGAACTTTAAAAGTGTAACATTCGCCACCTTATAATATTAATACATTGAAACTTTTATATCATTAATTTAGTTCCCAATAAAAAGTGCGTGTAATAAACACGCGTTCGAAAATCCATGGAGACCGAGAAGACGACTGAACAGAATAAAGGAAGAAAAGTAAGCAAGCAAACGAGCGAACATCCAGGCAGATATTGAGCTCTATATTTCCATAAGCTGATATTTACGTGGCAATATACGCGGCAGCGCTCGCAAGTTTATGAGACTCGTAAATATACCAACCCGTCGGGAATTCGCTACCAAGGCGATCGTACACTTTTCCTGCATTTTGTTTTTTTTCTTTTTCCTTTTTTTTTTTATTCCTTTTCGTATACTGTCAGACCTTCTGTAGCTGAAATTTTACGAAATTAATATATTTTCAAAAATCGTAGACTACAATTTGTCTTTTCAACGGATCAATAGTATTGGAATTAAATTAAAAATCTTACATTGGTATAATTAAATGCGTGGAAAGCAACAACTTACCTACAGTACGTTATATCATAAAGAAGGTAATCGAGTTTGCTCGCATTTCGTCACACTGTCGACAACTCGAAAGCACAAACTGAACACGTTCGCTGTAACCAAATTACACAGACCGTCTACTCTACTTTTTTTTTTTTTTGTAAAAGACAAGTTTTGTTTTGTAGACATAAGGTCATTTTTGGAATTTACTATGTAACTAAGTGAACATTGAGATTAGGCAACTTTAAATACCTTATAGTGGATTAGAAAGAGCGATTAGCAGATTAATGAGCTATAAAGCTACGAGGATGGATGAAATTAAGAATAAGGTTAGGTTAGGCAAGGAAGAAAAGAGGAACGATTAGGAATTTGGTGTACACCCTTTGGTGTATACCCAAGAGATAATGAGGATGAGGAACAGGTCAGAGAGAAATAAAGTTAAAAATGCGGTGGAATATGCAGTATGAGGGAGAGATAATATAAGAGGTATATAAGGTGGGGAGAAATGTTATTAGAAAGTATAGTTAATTTGAAAAAAACAATACTTATATTTTGGGTTGATCTTTGGGGATAGAGAAATTTAGATGTATGTTGAGAGTGGATTCCTATAAGGAAGGTTATATTATCTGAAAGAAATTGAAAATGAGTAAAATTCGAATTATCATGTCGGATTGAGGATAAAATTAGGAAAGGATATAAGAAGGTATTCAAAATGTGTTGGAAAGAAAAGTAAAGGATAAGTTGAGTGGAGGGAATACTATAGATAGGAATATTTGAAGAAATTTGAATGGTCTACGGAGTGTACTAGGAGGAATAATGGAATTAAGAGGGGTTGAACTAGGAAGAAGGTTAAAAAAAGGGGATAAAGCTTCTCAGATGCAGGAGAATATGGGAAAAATTGAAAAGTCAAGGTATAATAAATGGTGTGGTAAGATGCTGGAAGCAAAAATGGTGGGGTATTTAAGAGAGAGCTAGGTTGGCAAGGAAAGATGTTAGGAAAATAACGAGATGGAGATGTAGGAACGTAAATAGAGGGAATAAGTACTGGTTAATGGATGAAATAAGAATGTGTAGATTATGTGAAAGAGAAATCCAGAATCTGGTAGACTGGATAGATAAATGCAGAAATACAATAGAATTCAGGAGTGAGACATTGATTGGAGGGAATTGCTAGGGGTTTGTAATGGTTTAAGAACATGGAACTATAATTTTATTCTAGGAACCCGAGGACACGTTAATTTACCTTCGACTAAACTGCCCATTTTAATAGATATTATGTTATATTTATTGCATTTATCTCCACAACCCCCTTATGTCCGAAATGGCCTTGTAATCGGTTTTCGCAGATAAAATCATTTGAGCTACTTAGAGGCGGCTAATGTTTAGCCCACAAATCATCATTTTAATCTTGGCAATTTAGTTTTCAATTTTCGGATTGACTTGTATTGATTTTAAACGAAATTAACTTCAAATGAGTGTTTGGAATATAGCTAAAAGCTTTTGCAATACTTTATTCCTTGATGCGCAAGCATCAGAGGGGATTGAAGTGTGCGAGGCAACAATTTCATTTATCATCTTTGTTCCATCGTATCATAACGAATAAGTCAATACTTAATTCATCAATGTGAGTTCATTAATGCAAATCAACACCGGTAACTTTTATCAAAGTGGCATTAAAATGTGTTAGCCATAAATCGAAATCAATAATTAAAATCTCTACGAGACAGCCACCTCGGGCATAGGGTTTGTATAAAAGTTCAATTTGTTATATGTAACTGAGCGAGATAACTATAAATATTGCGTTACCCTTTTTAACTAGAACCATAAATCCATGTGATTTACGATCGTGTCGCTCGGGAAAGGAAGCAAGCTTGGCACAGCTGCTGACTGCATCAGGATTTTCGCATTTTTCACAATTCAAGATACTTCAAATGTTTTTAAATGATACGCATTAATTGTATTCAATTTTGTTAACTTAAATTTAATGCCGATTAGGGGGTGGGGGGACAATAAATAATTTCAAATTGAGATGTGCCTGAAATGAGTTTCAACTCAGACCCTCGTGAAAGCATAATCGAATTAAATGACTTTCGTTAAGGTTAAGTGAACAAACGTAACGACGATTAGTAATCATTTTTGTTAATTAATTAAGAGGGAAAGTTTGAATATTTGTGAGTCTTGGGTTTTCCTGGAAATAATCAATATGATAAGTTACTACCTTCTATAGCAAGCTGATAATATTCTAGCAACACGTAATATTCTTTACAGATATGACGTAATATCCTCCTTTTATACACTGGGAAAAAAGTATAAATAATTACTGTAATTGTCTGTAGCTTTACTACATCAATATAATTTAAATTGGTATAATATATCATGCAAATATGCTGAACATTATTTAGATTAACATTTGTATTATGTATCATATCATATCATATCATATCATATTTGTAGAATTTGTATCATTAGCTTAATATGACATGTAATAATATTTATATTACTTTGCTGTCTTAGTAGATAATAGAAGATAACACTTGGATATACACATTTGCTTAGTTAGAAAGCCACAATGTTTACTTAAAAATCCACATCTATTTACACTTGTTCACACAGAATCTGTATTGATTTTCCAACTGATGAATCGATACACATTGCACACTAGCGCGACGTTCGGTGAAAACGGGAATTAATATCAGAGATAAGGAGAATGGATGAGTTGGCCGGGGAGGTGATTAAGATGAAAATGGATGGAAATGGGTTTTAGGGCAGTTAAACAAATGGAATAGAAGAAGAAAGGGTTGAAAAGTGGAATAATTTGGTCATTTTCAGATTGAAGGGGAAGGAAAAAGAAAAAGAACATTAGGGAGGAAATAGAATGGATTAATTATTATTTAAATTATGAAAATATAAGTAATAATCATATTGAACATTAATTACTGTTACTTAAGTATTAATTTAATGTTCAATTATAATTTTATAGATTAATAATTATTCCCATTACAATAGAATATGTCTGGTAATGAAATTGAGGAAAAAAGTGTACTAAAACTTAAGGTATAGAATTTTATTTTCACTAGGGTTATTTTCAAATAAAAATTCAATACTTACGTACATTAAATATGTATTTTAGGATGAGGACAAATAATTTCCAGGGTCTAATTGTAAGAGAAAATTATGCAAGTTGCTTTTATTAAAAATACCAAGTATAATAGAAATTGTTATCACTAAAGTGAAGATTTAATTATTTTGGATTTATTTGAAATTTATATATTACATATTAACATTTTTTACATAGGCACGTACGGCCGAAATACTTATAACTATTATAAATCTGTAAATAATTACTTCCTATTTCTTTTTCCATTGGCTTTTAGATATATAGTATACTTCTATAACTTCATGTACACCGCGAGAGTTTTCGTTTTAAAAAGTCGAATCATTATTTGTAAATTAAATGAGTAAAATTAGACTGATGCAAACCCCTAGCGGCGACAGCACTTTTTGGTGTTTTACTCAAATATTTACGTAACTTAATATATAAATGCCACATCGCAGCTGCGATATTATTGTTTTTTTAATTTACGTTATACACTCCATTGACAAACAGTGATTGAACTTTGTTAAATAACATTCTTCGTAGTGTACGTCTTCGATAAATATATACCCAAAATAATGTAATTGCATTTTATAAAACGATGCTCAAAATGCCTGCAAAATAATATTCATTTATTTGTTATAAATTCAAACATTAAATTCTTCAAACAGTAAACACTTAAAATTAAAAAAAAAAGTAACTCACCTTTTATAAATAACTGCAGTTATAAACGTAAATGTTTAAATACTGTATTAATTCTTACATTAAGACGATTTTCAAAATCATAATCTTTATATTGCATTTGAACCTTGGTTAATGCAGCTTTTCCTTCTTCAAGTTTCTGAAATGAGATACATTTTCTATTTATTATTTATATATTTAATACCAGTACAAGAAATTTACATTATATTCTGCATGTCTTTATAATACAGCTCTGAAGTCTAAATATTTAAACAAAACGTAAGATATATAATATCAGTAATTTTTATTAATCTTTTTCTCTTAATTTCAATTTAAACAGAATGATACGTCAAATGTACTTACATTGTCATTACATAATAATACTCCAAGTTCATAAAGGGCAAATGCACTTATGTGATGATCAACTGAATCACACGAACTTCGAATTTCAAGGCAACTTCGATAAGATGTAACAGATTCATCAGTTTCACCAAGATGCGAAAGTACAGTACCTTCAATTAAATCACGCAATCCCACCATTGGCTCTTCTTCACTTTTATTGCTTCTGCATTCTGCAAAAGTAATTTCTTTTAAGTGACTAATTTCACGAAAAATAACGAGAAACGTGGAATTATTATTTTTCACATTTCATTTTGGTATCACTAAAAGATATCAAGAGATATCTTTTATTTATACATTAGTCTTCGTTAAATTCTTTTATACAGTTACTAATCATATACCAACCTTGCAGAATTACTTGAAGCGTCTCTGTTGTGCAGGACGATATTGCATTCCATAAGTAAAGTAACTCATAAACTAATAAACGATAGTACATAGTTGTATATGGTCCTTCGTTAGATTGATTCATTAATTTTCGAAATCGTCGTGAAATAAATAGTGTTAACTGTTGGGTTTCTCTGGTTGTTTCCATAGTAGAGTTCGATATCTTTTGGTATATCGATACAAGTTCCTCGAATTGAGAATCTGAACCGCAACATACTGTAAATGTATACACATACACAATTAATAACTAATTTCAGACAAATTAATTTATTGTAATAATATAATTTAAATTTTATCAAACTGACATCTTATCTTCCTAACATTTTATCTATTTGACAATTTATCAACACTGTCATTCTGTCGAATCAACATCTTAGTGGCATTGTAACAAACTATCTTTTAATATATGCTGATATTACATTAAAACTGACATTTTAGCTGTCAGGAAGGAAGAAAAATTGCTTGAAGAGTCGCCATCATTTTTAATATCTCGAATCAATGAGAAAAAACTGTAAATACGACTTATATAATTGAGGTCTTTTTCTAAATGACAGCAAGTGTATATATAAGATTATAATGAATATAGTCAATTAAATCAAATGTCAGTAATGATATAATGTCAATACGTTAAAATGTCTATGCCCCATATTAAGTATGTAATATATTTCAATTATATTATTTAATTTAAGTAATATTTCGATCAATTTTACATCAAGTTCTGGGCAAAGAAATAAATAAACTGAATAATTATACATTCTTCAAATTACCTGCTGATAAATATGCATAGAATAAAGCGGACCATCGGGATTCGTGTTGCAATTTTCTGAATGATTTATGAGCTTCTCCATAATTTAAACTAATTAAATGACACCAAGCAACTTCGTGCAGGCACAATAACTTCACCTCTCTTTGTTGAGAATTGTAAACAGCCTTTTGATACTCGCCCAAAGCACCATTTATATCAGACTAAAAACATATAATCATTAAAGTCACAGAAAAGATTTCACCTTTTTATTAAACAAACTACTGTTTAACTCTATTTTGTAGAAAAATAAATCTGAAAATATCTAAAAATCTGTTCAGATTTCAATTTCAGAACTTTATCCTTCACAAATAATGAACAAATATTTTCCGTACAAACCTCTAGTCGTTTTATTCTTCCTTTAAAAAATAAAAAAAGCGCCGAATCATTAAATTCGTCTTGATTTTCCAAAATAAGCTGTTTAGCTGTCTCCACCTCTGTTTTAGTATTCATAAAGTCCAAGCCAAAGAATGGTTTCACAATAGTATGATACCACAATAATGCAAGCCTAGTAAATATTAAATGTTATTAATTATAAGGCAATTCATTTAATTCAGTAGGCACAAATGTTAACAAAGTCGAATGATACTCAGAAATGTTGCCAAACTCATTTTAAATCACAACTAAATAATGCATCATTCGAGAACAGCGACTTGAATTCTATTCTGAAATACAGAATAAACATGTTGAACTCGCTTTATCGTATTGTTCAATTAATTACCTAAGTTTAATTAATGTACCCAACCCCAAGGGAATACTCGTGGTCGAGTGGTGTAAGCTCTTGAAATATTGAAATATTGAAAGATGCAGTAAAATTCGAGTATTAAACACTGTACTAGTTAGAGTAATAAATATTTGTTTGCTCTGTAAAGAAGTTATCTAATATGTCCTTATCAAAAATGTTGAACAAATTCTAACATAGTGTACAATTGTTAGAAGAAAAAAAATTGTTTTCTTACGTTGCTAGGGGCGCTCGCATATCTTTGCTGTGCCTCGAATACATCAGAGCTGCGAGTCCAGTTTGCCTTACCCCTTCGAATCCCAAAAACTGAGTTAATTTAAGCAGCGATGGTGGCAGGAGACTCACACATAATTGAAATATCCCATAGCCAAAGCTCACAACAGCCATTAGACGTATAACTTCGGAGGGTTCGATGAATCTGTAAAAAGATTCACCATAAATTATTTCCATTTAAAGGATGCATTGTTAACTTAGTAAATTTTTCAGTTTTGCAGAAATTGAAAATTTAAAAATATCAAATTATATGCATTTTAAATATCATAATATATAAATCGAGTCTGAGATGCTTCCTGTGTTATTAGAAACAAATATTTATATTAATAATAGAAAAGAATAAATAAAATGAAACAAATTATAGGGACAAATAGAAACGAAAATATTTCATTACTATAAAGTATAGAGAATTTACGGTATATGTTGTTCTGAAGAAAGTAACCCCGTGAGCGAAAAAAGCATTGATAAAGAGCTTCGTAGACCTGAAGACGATGAAAAAATACTGTTACTGGTACTGCTACAGTCTTCTTCACTTTTACAGTATTTGCCATTCCAGGAATGCGCTATGGACGGTATGGACCAATCTACGGAAGACGGACTAGCTGGACTTGCAATCACCGAAGATCCATTGCTTGGTGTGGTGCAAACTGAGTGAAAACCTAAAAAATAAAAGGTAAGATATACCACTCTCTTCCTCAACTATTTAGATTCAGTTTACAAATTATCAGCTATATTTAAATTGATGTATATGGAGAAAAATTGTTCTGTTATTATAACATTAATTACTTTCTAACATCTAAATAAAAATCATTTAACATTAAATTTTTGTAAATGTTACATTTCTATAATGGGACAATATTTACATTATAACACTATTACACCAGCATCAATTGGAATTGCTTCAACAGTACAGTTTTCTCCATGTATGGTGCACATCGCTCATTCTAGTTGCATTGAATTACCTGAGGGACTGGAACCAAATGTCTGTTGGTATAATTCCAGAATTTGATTATACGTATGTTGATAAACTCGCCAAGCTTTTCGTAACATCCATCCCGCCCTTACGTAACTGCTGATTTCTTGCTGTAAGAGTGTCAGAATAGCGGAACATACTTGAGTATCAGCTAAAATTACTTGCCTTTCCAACGATCTTACGTAATCTTCCTAGAAAAGAAAATTTAGTTTTACTTGGTATATTAAAAGATGTAAATTTTATGAGAAGCTATATTTTATTTTAATCTTGATAATCCATTTTAAATGACTGATATGTATAAAAATACTGTAAAAGTAACATTGGTCATTTCATAATAAATTTATTTAACCAATTTTTTTTAAAAAACATTTATAAAGGAAGTTAAAAGATACATGATAAATAAGAGACAATTTATACATATCTTACATCTTCTTTTGCGACCGTAGATCCAAAAACTTTATTTTTTACTGATTTCAACCACCCTATATCACCAGCACATTCTTTTTCCACTTCCCTTAGAAGAAGTATTGCTTGCTGAAGTTTATCTTCTTCAAACGACATAAGAGCATTCTAAAAAGAAAATTTCATCATAAATTTTTGATTTGTCCACGTATAAGGTACGATATATAGCTCTTTCTGTTCTATAGAGTTCTAATTTGTTTCCTTTAAATGGTATTTTTAGACTTTGTCAATGTAAACGATTTATACAAATTTATACAAAGGCAGTTGAATAGAGAGTTACATTTTGCATAAAATTTGAATACATCTGACCATCGAATATTAATTGCTAAATATGGCCTAGTTCCTATAGGCCATTGTAAATACTTAGAAAAAAATAATTTCCTAAAAATATCCCTTTTTAATTCAATATCAAGTTACACTTTTCTTACCATGAATACATAGAAACATTTGCCGGCTTTAATATGAAAATTGTTTGGATTTTTATTAAATAGAGCGTCAGCTTCTTCAATTTTATTATTTAGAAGTAAAGAAATTCCTTCCCTAGCGATATACCAATCGGGTGTATCTACAGTAGATTCAGCCATCATTTTTGCAGTTTCTGAAATTATACATTTCATTTAATCGTTTAATTAATATTGCTATTTTATTTCCACGCAATCCTTGAACGCTACAATAGCAAATCTAATTTTTTTATAATTATAAAGCAGAATTAACGTGTTACGATAAAAAAAATCTCCTCGAATACAATATGCTCCAATTATTTTACGCCGCACAATACCAAAGTTTACGCGACACTTCAAATTAATACTTACGCTAATAATTTGCGACTGAAGTTACGCAATAAGAATAAGCTGCTTGTAAAAAAAGGTACAACTCCCATGTAAAGGCAAAATTTAATAATACAACAACAAGTATGCTAATTATCACGATGCATCGTAATGAGGTCTTGGCAATCCATCTTCCACTTCCTTAAACAATCTTATATTTCAATAAAATACATCAGAAACAACTCGCCGTTGTCCAGTTCAATGGATTGATTCACAACAAGAGTTCGTAATTATTGCGTTAATCTTTATTTGTATAAAAATTGTTGATTTATGGACATTTAACAATGTAAAACGACAGATATTAACTCAGTAAGTGACGATGGTTCCCGCGCTCCTTCTCGCGTAAATTATTGAAATCGACGAGTCTTATAACTTATAAACAAATGGAAAATAAATCTAGGTGGTACAATAAGTTTTGGCTCCGCACCGTCGAAACACGCGGAGTTGACTAACCCTTATGCAAAGCTCTGTGCTGCCATCGCGGTGGTATCCTTCTCAATTTTATTGATTTCTGTCTAGAAATACTCCGCGGTCGTAGTTAATACTAAACTTGGCCATGAACGTGAGACTGTATTTTATAAAAGTCGAATTATATTGTCATAACCGGGGAATATATGTAACAGATTTATTAATCGATCACAGTAGTTTAAACATTGTATACAATAACAACACGGTTGGGACCAAAAAGAAAGTTTACGCTTTGCGCTCTTTTTTTTTTCTTCTTCTTCACACTTTAATACACTTCTCTTGATATTAAATGTCAATAAAGTTTCATAAAAGTATGCATTGATTCGCGTTAGTTCAAATCTCGGCGCTACTGTACAAAATATTTAAAATTTAAACAATATTTAAGATGATTTCTTAATCTGTTAATTGAGAAAAAGACTTTTTTATCTTTTATATTCTAATTTATATGAATTTATTTCGGGTTTATTTCTCAATACCGCGAAACTCTTTAAAAAGAAACGAAAATTTTATTAATGTTAGGTACTTAAAGTTAGGAACAAGTGTAAGTTGCACTTTTCTTTGAGTTATGTAAAACTTAAATGCAGATTAATAAGTCACCTTAGACATTGAAATAATGGCATATAAAATTGAACAATTTATAAAATCCATTCATAATGGACATCTATGATTCCTCAACATGAGAAAAGTAAAATTTTAACAATTATTAATTGTTTGTTTAATCGTTGATGATGTTCTTAGTACTAAGAACAACCATTATAATGAAATTATTCAATGTACAGAGAGAATGTATATTAAATTTTGACGAACAGTTACCAAACTGCCCCTATACTTACAGTTTATAAGTAATTTACATATTTTGTGCTTAGTTTCAATATCTTTGTACGAAAACTTAGTTAGTTTCATTATTTTTATACGAAAATTGAGTAAACAAATTTTTTCGTTTTTTATAATTTCAAGTATAGTACCAGTTTAGATAACTTTTTGTTAAAAACGTATACATCTTTTCTCTGCATTTCAAAAAAGAATATTATGTACAAATTGTATACACAATTAAAAATTGTACGGATTTGAGAAGAGGTGAGGTCATACAAACTCGAGACCCTCAAACTTCTTATCTATAACTTTAACCTCCGGCAACAAAATTGTCCCGTCTATATTAAACGCCGTAATATACGTTGCCGTTTGCCCTTCATATTCCTCCGTTTTTATAGCAACTATTATTGAATCATTCGATCCAGGTAGGAACTTGAAACTTGCAAAACCGCGTTTTTTCACCAGCGTGCCAATTTCTTTCGCCTAAAATGTAACATAAATTTGCCTTATATTGAAAACATACCAAAAATTAATTAACTGTGTAACCAAATATATCATAGATATTGATTCCAGGACAATAAACATAATATAATTATATATTATATATAATTTTTTTTTTGTCAATAGTTGAACTTTAAATAATTGTTTTATTTTCCAAAATAGTACCTTAATGTTTGTAAAACTTTCATTGGCTGTTATCATTACATTGCAGCTGTTTAATTCGTCCGATTCATCATCATACTTATCCTGAGAACAGCGACGAGGTAAAAAGAACCACAATTTGTGAATATCACTCCACATTGCAGATTCATGAATCATATATCCTAAAACAATGTGATGATAATAAGAAAAATTGTACATTTTACCACAAAATAATAGTTTAAATGTACGAGAAATAGCATTTACTTTTATTATATTAGTGTTCAGAGGTTTAATTCTTCGAAAGTTCACTACTTCTACGATTTTTTAAAGTTTTATAACAAATTACAAAATATTACCTGGAAATTCAATATTATTATACGCTTTCCTCAATTTTTTATAATTATCAACCCAATCTATCGACTGGACCTCTCCGTTTGGTGTAATTTTTTTCACCCACATCGGATTATTATTTACAAACTCTCCTCTATCCGTAGTCCACTCTTTACCCATACTTCCGATATACAAATGTTCATCTTTGACCGTAGCCCACTCAGATTTGAAACCTAAGGAATTTATTTAACCACGTTATTATACATTATTAAACAATTAATAATATAAAAGAAAAATAATTTATAAAATTTCATTATCTATACGAACAAAATAGTAATCTATGTTATTTCTTAATTTCTTCGATCAATCTTCAGATATACAAACAAATTCCAATGTCATTACTTCTGTAATATTAATTACCATCTTATCATGGAGCATATAACGAAATCATTTACCATCTTTAGTTTTCCCATTGCCATTGGACAGGAAAATCCAAGGGAAAGCGGTTTCCTCTTCAATTTGATATACTATTCCAGTTCTGTCATCGACGCTCAACAACTTTCCATCGAAAACGACTAATTCGGACAATTCCATGCCTCTGCCTTTCATGGCCAGGGAAGAAACCAGCGTGACCAACTTTTCTTCCCAGGAAACTGTAATAATATTACTCCTCGGCATCCACGTCAGTATGCCCCGTTTGAAATAACTATTCCACGTGTTTTCCTTGCTGGAACTCTTCGAGTCGTGATCCAAATCACTGATTATTGCTATCTTGTAAGATACTCCAATTGCAGTTTTCACTGGAGTAGTTAAAGGATAAGTTTTGTTGTAAACGTGAAGTGATTTCGGTAGGCTACAGGTGGCATCAACGGTGATTTCCTTGCACAAATCGCTGGTCAACGATGGTGAAATATAAATAAACGCAATGATGCACAAAAGCAGAAGAATCACTACGACGAGGAATTTGTTTTGGATGTGCATAGTACTCGTCCCCACTCTATACATATGAGGCGTGTGCAACGCTTGCCGCCAATTTTGGGCGAGCATCGTCTTATCATCCATCAAGCTTACTGCTTGATCGTTACACTTGGAACAATTTCTCTTTCTTCTGGCTTCTTTTCGCTTTCTGCTTCGTAAAACATCATTGCCAAAACTCATAACCCGGTGTCTGAAATAAAACAAATCACACTTGTTATCTCAATACAAATATTATTTACAAAATTAAATAACGAAGGTATTTATTTCAATCGACATTTTATCTAAAATTTCGCATAAATTAAGATACATATTTGATTGGCACGATTATATCTATATGTTAACAGAGTTAATTGAAATCTTAATTCACATTTGAATATTTTTTTCCCACAAAGACAGAACAAAGTTAAGAATATTGTATGCGAATCAGTTAATCACTACTAAACATTTTATGTAGTTATTATTTTACTGCTTTATTTATGTAGAAGAGAATTTCAGTATCGTTATCCTAAGACCTCTTTTTATACTTGATAAGTGAGCAACGATGTATAGATATTGTCATAAACCAGTTATATCATAATTTATTACAATTTTATAATTAACATGTCAAATTGTGCAACTTATTTTTGTGTAGTATTTAATATGGTACTCTCTGATACATGTACTATTAATTTTATAATTACTATAATTATTTATATTAAATTTAACGAGTTATTTCTAAATGGAATCATGCTTAATTGAATGCGTTTAGCAACATCTGTTATTACTTAGGTTGGAAATATTATATTTTTAGATATGATAAGATATAACAAGACATAACCCTGCCAATGAAACGAACAGTTTTCATGAACAATGCAAAGAAAGAGATGGAAAATTGTAAAAGTGATGTATTTTTCTTCGCATTGTTTACAAACATAATTGCATTCAAAATCACTTTTTATACACATACACATTCTCTTTATATTAAGTTGATGACGTAAGGTAACACGTAAGCTGATCACTACGTTCCATACAAAAAAAATTCTAATATACAAAAAATATTGAAATCAATATAACAGTCATTTCTCACATCTTTTAAACATAAATCCAAATAAATATGTACCTAAATGAAAGCAATTCAATAACTTATCTATCCGAAATAATAAAACAAACAATAGAAGGTCAAAGGCTCTTTGAGACTAAAGTCTAGTTTAACGACTGATTCAAAATAAAGCTATTTACATGTATCAAAATAAAAGTGCAGAATATTAAGGTGATGCTGTAAGTCTTCTGCCACGAAATTTTTGAACGTTTTCAATTGCTTGCATAAATTCTTATATTTTTTTATTAATTCTTATTAAAATCAGTAATATTTGCTTACATTCATTCATTAATATTAATAATTAAGATATAATTCGTTTTATTAATTAGAACAATTATAATTATATAAAATTTGTTAATAATGTATTTAAAATTCCTACTTTTTACATAATTTATAGAAAAATTCGTAAGTCTTTAATGGTTTAATTTTGACATGTACTACTGGTTTCATGTTGAACCCAGTCACAAAACTAAAAACTTTGACTCTCTTTGAAATCTTCTTAAGATTGCTTTAATCCAAAAAAACATGCAAATATATTTTTAAAATGTACGTATATATATTTATATACTCAATCTTACCTTGCAAATGAAGAATAAATAATCCTGGTACATCCCAATCATTTTTTATTGCTGTATTTATCTTCTAATTATCCAATAACATTTCAGGAATCTGTAGGTTTTTTACTCCGAAATTTGAATGTCACCAATAATTGCGATAACCAAAAAACATCGGTGGCTACGTTGACATACCTTCTTATCAATTTTAATGACATATGCCTAATATTTGAGTGTCAATAAATATAATGATTTTTGCTTAATTTAAAATAGTGTACTTATGTCATTATTGCATAATGGAAGTACTCAGATATATATCTTAACTTCTTTGTTTATATCAAAGAAGAGGTTAAATTAACAGGAACAGATCAACGTTCGTTGCCACATTTTGTTATGCAGGTTATACGTCAAACAAGGGTTTAATTTTTGACGTGAACGTATACACTGCTGTGTTTATGTTACACGTGTACATTCATCCTACACATAGAAAAAAAGTGCCCAATTGTACACCCAGTTTCTATAGAAGATGGGACAAGCGAATTTGTCAGTGAGAGCATTTAAGTTGGCAGTCCTGATGACAGAGACAAACTGACTCCGCGCGAGGGACAAAGAAACACTACGTTTTTA
>JABFPN010002969.1:0-19795 GCA_022817305.1 Leptoteleia sp. ZL-2020
TAACTCTTGATAATTTACTAACCCAACATAGTTATTTGCTATTTTTTCACTCATGTGTAAAACCTCCGTTTTTATATTAACTAAAATACATCATTTCTTGGTTTGACACAGTTTATTTAACACTCCCTCCAAATATAAAAGTGACTGTTATACTAAAACAACATTTGTAATTTGGAAAATTACAAATGTCCTACCTTGCTCCTGATGATATTTGTATAAGAGAAATTTTTTCAAATAAAGTTACTTTTAGCTCATGGTGCATCCTTATAACTATTGAAATTTTGCATTTAATTTATAGCTCCGCTTCTATCAGGGCATAGGATGACAGAAGTGGGCTTTAATAGCTGTAGTACTATAGCTGTTATACGCCAAAAGTAAGTATTAGATATAACAAATAGAAGAAATTAGATAGAATGATTAAAGGGGCAAGGATATAAAGGTTTAACTTAAAATAACCTGATAAAATTTGAATCACACTTCCAAGTGCTGGCACCCACGAAAGTAATGCAACTGCACAAATCAGTAGATTTCTTACGATTTTTGGTGTTTTATGCTCGTTCTCTAGTTTGTGGTATGATTTTCGTATAGAGATTGTTATTCTACCTAAGTACCAGTTAACTATTCCACCAAGGCTTGATCCTAGTACTCCAAAAAATAACATAAGTAGTGGAGTGTGATACGACCTGAAATAAAGCATGGTATTGAACACAAAACCTTGATGTATGGGTAAGACTAATGATGATACTAGACTATCTGTGAATAACAGGAAGTAGTTTTCCATATGAATTTACCAGGTTGTTGTACCATCTTCATTGTCAGAAATTGTAATCCCCATTTGTTTCAACTGATTTCTTATTTCGTCTGCAGTATCGTAATTTTTATTTTTTTTTGCAATTTTTCTTAAGTCTATCAACCTTTCTATTTCTTGATGATTTACATCCACAGCAAACCACTTTTCATAACTTGACTCAAGAAGACCAATAAATCTGGCACTCTTAACAAAACTCTCAGTTAATTTAAGCTTTTCACTTTCATTACTCATTTTGTTGATTTTTGCAGCCATTTCATGTAATATAGCTAGAGCTTCAGGGATGTTTAAGTCGTTTTTTAAAGCGTCTATAAAATCTTTAGAAATCTCTGCGTTACTTTCATCAATATTCGTTATATCTAAACCACGTAATAACCGATAAAATTTGTTTAAGGTTTCCTTTGCATCAGAAATAACGTTTTCTGTCCAATCAAGTGGTTTTCTGTAGTGAGTTTTGAGCAGTGCATAGCGTATTACTTCACCCTTTATTCCACTATCTAGCAAATCCCTTACTTTGACTATATTAAATAAGGACTTGCTCATTTTTTCTTCATTTACTGTAAGAAAGCCGTTATGCATCCAGTATTTTGCAAACATTGATCCAGCAAATGCGGACTTACTCTGTGCAATTTCATTTTCATGGTGAGGAAATTGTAAATCTATGCCGCCACCATGAATATCAAAATCTTTGCCAAGGTAAGCATATGACATTGCTGAGCATTCTATATGCCATCCAGGCCTGCCCTCTCCCCATGGGCTATTCCAATAACTTGAAAGTTTGTAGTCAATATCATTTGCAGGCTTCCACAGCACAAAATCTCCAGGGTGCTTTTTATTTTCATTAACTTCAACTCTGCTACCTGGAACCAATTCATCAGTTTTTTTTCCTGATAAAGCACCATATTCATGGTAAGATTCTATATTAAAATACACGTGTTTGTCAGATTCGTAAGCGTGGCCTGATTGCAGTAAATGTTCAATTAATTTTATAATATAATCTACGTTTTCCGTTGCTTTTGGCTCGTGTGTTGGCTCTTTACAATTTATGCTTTCCATATCATCATGAAAAGCTTTAATGTGATATGTGGTTATACTTTCTATGTTGCTATTTTTCTCGCTTGCTGCATTAATTATCTTATCATCAATGTCGGTTATGTTACGCACATAGGTAACTTTGCCATAACAAAACTTGAGTAGCTGAAATAACACATCATACACAACAACAGATCGTGCATTGCCTATATGTGCTGTGTCATATACTGTTGGTCCGCAAACATACATTTTCACATGATCTTTATCGGTTGGTGTAAAAAGTTCCTTTTTTTTTGTTAAGGTGTTGTAAAGCCTAACCATATACAAAGCTTTTGAGAAAGGAAAATGCCCCAATTATAAGTTGTGGCCCTTTGACTACTACAACAAGAGTAAGCAATAACCCACACAATGATATTAGAACTCCCAATATGGATAGAAACCCATCTTTACTCATGATACCAAGCGAAATAAGAGTCGTACCAATTGCAGGAATGAAGTTAGTAAGAGGTAGTGGAAGAGCTATTGATAACGCACAAAGCAGCATTATAAAAGCTAAAATTTTTTCACCGGGCCCATAGAAAATAAAAGACATTCTTGGTCTCATGAACTTTTCTATTTTTTTTAATGCTGGAGAAGTTTTCTCTACCACAAAAGCTAGTGTTGAACGCTGAAAAGACCTTCTTTCCAACCAATGCGGCATCCAAGGAGAATCAAATCCAAATAGAAGCTGCAGTGAGAATAAGATTAAAGGTATAGAAAGAATAGTTGTATAACCAGGTGGAACCGGTATAGGCACCGATAGCGGCAAGGAGAAAATGATTATTAAAATACCAAAACCACGCTCATGCAAAGCTGTTTTAATGTCAAACAAAGTTACTTTATCGCTATCATTGTTATTGGTATCTGCAACTTCTTTTAGAATATCAGAAGCTAATTTATCACTTTTAGTCAACTTATCATTTTTTGACACGAAAAACCTTTGATAAAAATAATTCTTAACACAATTATTGTTTTATTTCAATATGCATTATTCATTTTGCGCTAGTAATTCGTTCTTTTGTTAAAGTGTTGTAAAGCTTTTAAGAAGAGAAAGTGCTCCGGTTATAAGTTGTGGTCCTTTGACTATTACAACAAGAGTAAGCAACAACGCGCACAATGATACTAAAACTCCCAATATGGATAGAAACCCGTCTTTACTCATAATGCTAAGTGAAATAAGAGTTGTGCCAATTGCAGGAAGGAAGTGAGTAAAAGGTAATGGAAGAGCTATTATTATTGCACAAAGCAACATCATAAAAGCCAGAATCTTCTCATTAGGCCCATAGAAAATGAAAGACAGTCTTGGCTTCATGAATTTTTCTATTTTTTCTAATACAGGGGAAGTTTTCTCTACCACAAGAGCTAGTGTTGAACGCTGAAAAGATCTTCTTTCTAGCCAACTGGGCATCCAAGGAGAATCAAATCCAAATAGAAGCTGCAGTGAGAATAAGATTAAAGGTATAGAAAGAATAGTTGTATAACCAGGTGGAACCGGTATAGGCACCGATAGCGGCAAGGAGAAGATGATTATTAAAATACCAAAACCGCGCTCATGCAAAGCTGTTTTAATGTCAAACAAAGTTACTTTATTGCTATCATTGTTATTGGTATCTGCAACCTCTTTTAGAATATCAGAAGCTAGTTTTTTATCTTTAGTTAGTTTCTCACTTTTTTGCACAATTATCCTTTAATAAAATATTCCTCTTAAGCTAACATAGTTGTTGCTGTATTTCAATATTTGTTATTTATTTCACACCAACACTTCATCTCTTTCATTCTTTAACCTGACTAAGTTTTTAAACAGATGACATGCACTAAGGTGCATGTCACGAAGTATGAGGACGCTAACGATCTGGTTCATTAGACGATAATTTTTCTGAGTCCTTAAGCTCCTGTTTAAGGTTTTTGATGCCTTTTCCTAAATCACCCATAACTTGCGGTAATCTGCCTGCACCAAACAGAACTAAAATTATTATTAAGACTAGAAACAATTGCCATGGTCCTAAACTCATTTTCACCTCCATTTAAAATATTGACCTTTAAATATTAAAACTTGACTGAAGTCAAGTAACACATAGATTATATCACCTTTATTTAATTATAAATCAAGGTTTTTTAATTATTTTATAACAATCCCAAACTAGATTATTTTCTTGCAGCGAATAAGTGGAAACTTTTCGCTTAACTGTAGAGTAGAAGAGAGCTCACTAAAAAACTTTGCTAGCGTATCATCTTTAGGCTTATGGTATATATCGCTAGAAACTCCTGATTGAATAATTTTACCATTTTTCATTACGTAGATAAAATCTGCAACTTTCAATGCTTCTTGCGGGTCATGAGTTACCATTAGCACAGGGATATTTTTACTTCTAAAAAGGGACAATATATGTTGTCTTATTCGGCACTTGAGCAGTATATCTAAATTAGAAAATGGTTCATCTAACAACACAACATCAGGGTTTTGTGCCATCACTCTTGCTATTGCAACTAATTGTTGCTGTCCTCCAGATAAGGCGTTAGGGTACATATTTTCATATTTTTCTATATTGAGTAACTTCAAGATTTCCAATGCAATTAGGTGCTTTTCTCTCTTGGAAGAGCTGCGGATAGCAAAGGTTATATTTTCTACTACTGTTTTATGAGGAAATAATGCAGAATGCTGAAAAATCAATCCGATATTTCTATGCTCTATAGCGACTGATGCCTTATTACTTGCAACTAACCTATCATTTATAAAAATAGTTCCAGATTTTGGATTTTCTATCCCCGCAATTAATTTCAAAATTGTTGACTTGCCACAGCCAGAATGCCCCAATAAACATGCAACATTTCCTTTCTTTACTTTAATGTTTATATTGCTTAAAGCAAAGTCGTTTTGATTGTTATAGAAATAACCAATATTGTTAACTAGCATTAATCTTACTTAAACCATGTTATTAAATATAATAGCATTATACTCAAGAAGTACAGAAATGTTTTTTGTCGTCATAAATTGGTTATGCAAGAAATCTAGAAAAGAAAGGATTTTTTGCTATAACTTTACATGAATGGTAGGAAACACGGGACTATAGCTCAGCAGGATAGAGCGTTGGACTCCTAATCCGAAGGTCGTGCGTTCGAATCGCACTAGTCCCACCACATTGCTTCACAAATTTTATGGAGATTTTTTTTCACAAATACGCACACCTTTTTTTGCGGTTTTAAGATATAAATCCCCTAATAATAAAACGGGTTTTGTGTCATTCCAGTACTCCTCTCTTATAATTCACGTATTTAAGAATGACTTCTGCTAAACCTTTACTAATTCCAGGTACGTTTTGAATTTCAGCCAGAGAAGCTTTGCTTATATTTTTCACTGAACCAAAATAAGACATCAACGCTTTTTTTCTTTTGTTGCCAATGCCGGGTATTTTGCTTAATTGTGAAACTATAAACTGTTTATCGCGTTTTTTTCTATGTGAAGTTATCGCAAAACGGTGGGCTTCATTACGCAGCGATTGTAAGTAAAGCATGACTTTGCTGTCATTTGCCAGACTGAATTCTTCCCTGCCCAGCATATAAAATCTTTCATTTCCTGCGTTACGATCAGGACCTTTTGCCATACAAGCAAAAGGAACGTTTATATTCAATACTTCCAGTACATTCTGTACTATGGAAACATGTCCTGGTCCACCATCAATCAGTAAAAAATCAGGTATTATGCCTTTTATATTGCCGGAGAAACGTCTGGTTAGCACTTCCCTCATCATTTTATAGTCATCGCCTGAAAATTTTTCCTTTATAGTAAATTTTCTGTACTCACTTTTTAAAAAACCCTCCTGCCCTGCAACAACCATTACACCAATTTGTTGGTTTCCAAATATATGGCTATTGTCATAAACCTCAATACGCTTTGGAATATTTGGTAACAAGAAGATTTTGCTAAGCTCCTCAAGCTTTTCTAGGTTATTCCTATAATCGATAAGCTTCTGCTCTAAGCTATGCTGAGAGTTATCGTAAACAAATTTCAATAAATCACGCTCTTTTTTATTCTTTGCATGCAGAACTTTTACTAGCTTTTGAGCAACCTTATATAGTGCTTGTTCTATAATTTCCTTATCCACAATAGAATCTGGAACGTAAATTTGTATTGGAGGTATGTTAGCTGAATTATAAAAATTGACCAAAAAGGTGGATAAAATTTCATCATTTGAGTGATCACCACAGTTCTCGGCAAAGTAAGGAGTGCTGCCGTAGTTGTCTTTATTTCTGAACGATAACACACTAATACATGCTAGATCCTCTTCACGTACAATACTGAAGAAATCTGCATCTTTTTCAAAAGAAAAATCCGTGTGCTGTATTTGAATTTGCTCAAGAAACTTTACCCGATCTCTATATATAGCAGCAAGCTCATAGTTTTCTTCACTGCTGCACTTTCTCATTGTGAAAAGTAACTGTTCTTTCACTTCCTTATTTCTTCCAAGCAATGTATTTCGTGCCTGTTTTACTGATTGGCAGTAGTCGTCTTTTGTGATTTTGTTTATGCATGGTGCTGAGCAGCGCTTAATTTGATATTCAATACATGGTCTTTTTGTTGAGGAAAAGTATTGATCTGAACATACTCTTAGGAGAAAAGCTTTTTGCAATGACAATATAGTTTGCTTAACAGCAGCGGCAGATGTAAAGGGACCATAATAATGAAACTCATTTTTCTTAAATTTGCCTCTATATTTTGCTATTCTTGGATAATCGTGCTTGGAAATTGTTATATAAGGATAAAATTTTCCATCCTTGAGCATAATATTATAAAGTGGTTTCAATGATTTTATTAGCTGTGCTTCAAGAAGCAATGCTTCGATTTCATTCTCAGTGATGAATATTTCAACCTTAATAACCTGTAAGAGCATAACTCTAATTCGTTCAGAAAGGTTTTCGAATTGAAGGTAGTCAGATAATCTCGACTTTAAGTTTTTTGCTTTTCCAACATATAAAACTTTATTCTTATCTCCGACCATCTTATACACGCCACAGGACTGTGGAGATGATTTGATTTGTTCTTTATATTGCCTGAGCATTTATCCATTGCTTAACCTGTATGAGGTTAAAATCTGCTACTAAATGAAAGATGGAAACTACATTTTCAAGCAAAGATAATCTGTTTCTTCTCAGCTTATCAGAATCACAGTTAATCTTTATACTGTCCATAAACTGATTGATAAACGGAGCAAAACCAGCAAGTTCATCAAGTGCTACATTAAAGTGGTTATTTTTTATCGCTTGTTTTATGTTTTTACAAGCAGTTATAGCACAATTTGATAGCGCAATTTCTTCACTTTCAATCAAAAACCTCTTACCGTAAGATGCACTATAAGTAGTGCCATCACTTTTCCTTGCTTTGCTCATCATGTTGCTGACTCTTTTGTAAGTGCTTAGAATTTGTTCACCTTCTGGAGTACTAAGATAACGATCCAATATAACAGTTTGCTTTTCTGCTGTCAGCAGATCATTAATATCGATTTTATATAGTATTGAATCTACAACATCTTGCCTTATATCTCTATTTTTTAAAATAACCTTGAATCTTTCTAAGCAAAATCTAAATACTAGTTCTGAAATTTGTTTTCTATTCGGCTTATCAACTGACGCTGTATTTTTATTAAATAGAAGCCTTGAATATAAAGATACTGACTTGTCTATCATTAGCCTAATTGGAACATGCAAATTATTTTCAAGTATTGTCCTAATTATACCAATTGTCATTCTCCGCAAACCAAATTGATCATACGAACCAGAGATTTTCTCACCTGCTGCAATTAAACCAACTAAGCTATCCACTTTGTCTGCAATTGACACAGCAATTGCAGAAGGAGATTTAGGACACTCCTGCTCTGGCCCGATTGGCTTATAATGCTCAGTTATAGCTTCCACTATTTCTCTATCTTCTTGAAAATAAGAAGCATAATATCCACCCATTACTCCTTGTAATTCTGGAAACTCTCTTACTATCGATGTTGCCAAATCAGCTTTTGCCAAATATGCAGCACGTTCAACTTTTATCAGCGAAGCATGTGGAATAAATATAGCTATATACTTTGACAAAGCCGTAATACGCTTCACCTTTTCCCCCACGCTGCCAAGTGAAGCATGAAATAATATTGAACCTAATCTTTTGACATAATAATCTAGATTTTCCTTTTTATCTTGAGATATTAAAAATTGGGCATCAGCAAGACGTGCTTCTAATATTCTTTCGTGTCCTTTAACAACTTCACCATTGTTGACGTTGACAACAGTGACAAAGTGTGAAATTCTCTTTCCATTACTTAAAGCAAGGTGTTTTTGTTGTGTATTAACTATACTAAGTATTACTTCCTTCGGTAATCCAAATGACTTTTCTTGATTCACTTCACCAAACAGTACGATTGGCCACTCTATAAGCCCTGTCAATTCATTTAGTAAATAATCATTTTTCTCAAGTTGTAAATTCTGCTCTTTTGTGAATTTATTAATCTGATCTAGTATAAATTGCTTTCTTTTGTCCATTTGGAGAATTACACTGTTTTTTTCTAGCAATTCAAAATAGTCTTTAGGTGTTTTAACAGTAAGCGCCGTACCACTTGAGAGAAATCGATGGCCATATGTTGTGTTAGATGCTGTAATCCCTGCAAAAGATACAGGTATTATTTCATCATTTAAAATGCATAAAATGTTTTTAATTGGCCTAACCCACCTTTCTTTTCCTTTGCCCCATCTCATACTTTTTGGCCAAGAGAAATTTTTTAATATTTCTCCTAGTTGATTTTTAAGAAACTCTTGAATGTTAAATGAGCAGCTTTCTCTTTTAATGAAGTAAAAATCCTCATTATTTACTTTTCGAACGAGCAAATCTTCTTCATTTTTCTGATATTTTCTTAAAAAACCTTCGATAGCACTTTTTGGTGCGTTAATGTTTGGTCCCTTAACTTCGTTATTGGAATCCTTTAGCTCCAAAGCATTTATGTTGTCGACAAATAGGGTAATGCGACGTGCCGTTATAAAAACCTCCATTGATGTAAATTTTACATTATTTTTGTTAAAAACATTGGCAATACAGCTCTTAACTTGAACTGTAGCTGAATTCTGCATTCTCGGTGGTATTTCTTCTGAAAGGCACTCAAATAACAACTGCAACGACATACGCTATTTACTCATGTACAATTCACAACATTTTTTTGTTAGCTCTCTAACTTTACCAATATAAGCTGTACGTTCATTCACACCAAGCACACCTCTTGCATCAAGCAGATTAAGTAGGTGACTAGTTTTAATACATTGGTCATAAGCTGCCATTGGTAGCTCCTTTTCAATAAGGAACTTACACAATTTTTCCGTATCTTCGAATTGCTGCTGTACCACTTTAGTATCATAATAATCTAACGCTAGATAAGAAAATTCATATTCTCTTTGTTTAAAAATATCTCCGTAAGTTACACCGTTATCGTTCCAAATTATATCGTAAACATTATCTACACCTTGTATGCACATTGCTAAACGTTCCAACCCATATGCCACCTCACCAGGAATCATCTTGCAGTCAATCCCTCCAACTTGCTGTATATAAGTAAGCTGTGTTACTTCCATTCCATTGCATGTAACTTCCCATCCAAATCCTGATGCACCAACACTTGGGTTTTCCCAATCATCTTCAACAAACTTAATATCATATTTTTCTGTAGATATGCCAAGAGCTTTTAAGCTATCTAAATAGACGTCTTGTAAATTATTACCAGATGGCTTTATTATAACTTGATATTGGTGATGTTGATACAAGCGATTAGGATTATCACTATAGCGCCCATCTGATGGCCTAATTACTGGTTGTAGATATGCAATTTTTGTCGGTTTTGTATCAATTGCAGACATAATTGTTGCAGGATGTAATGTACCAGCACCAACTTCAGATGTGTATGGGTGAAGTATAACGCACCCTTCACCAGCCCAAAAATCTTGTAACTCTTTTATTATACTTTGTAAGTTCACACAAATTGTACACTTTTTATACTAAATATATAAATAAATAAGTACTATTCAATATTTATTTTTTTTGCAGCACTATGTAAATAATCACCTAAAACTGCTGAACTTTCCCTCACATACTGAATTATGCTTTTATTTAGGACAATTGCATCACGCATAGTTAAATCGCAGAATATAAATGCTGTTAAATACAGTAAAATCACCGCATAAAATGTGTGAAAAATCCCCTCAAATGTGATTGACATTGCATTATTATAGCTGAGCTGTATTGAACTTATTGGCCATGGTTTTATCACTTCTACGACATTAAAAAATACGTAAGGTATCATAAGAAAAAAGAAAAAGTGCATAAAATCATTAAACCAAAATGGGCATTGAAACATCTGCTTACATATATTCCCATAGAGTTTACTTACAGCATAATAAATTGACATTATTGCTGGCATTGAAAGTGCTACAGTCAGTACTTGCCCTGACGCTATTTGTATTACTATTTCTTCACCACTGTTTGCTGAAGGGTCTTGAGCATGAAAAATAAATATTCCAATTAATTGCATTACTAACATAACTATTGCCAATTTTGTAAAAACAGCAGCTACAACTATTCCTGAGTCTGGCATTTTATATAGTAAGTATTCGCCTCCATATGTAAGAATTAATATAACATCGACAATAAATAATATTAAAAAAGAAGACCAATAGTTCTGCCAACTTGGTAAATATCCTATTCCTAAAAGAGAGCTTACTGTTTTGGCAGGAAAAACCTTACCTAGCATCTTTCCCAAAAATTTAAAAAAAATCCCCATGTTCTAAGTAACACTTGGTTTATATTATTTATAATACTGTATTGTAACGGACTTATCAACAACTTAAAACATGTATTGGAAAACTTTAAGTAATATGCAGCAACAGTAGAAGAACGTGCGCCAAAAATTTAATAATTTTATAGGGCTTATGCACTTAAATTTTTTGCAATATCAAGTGCAGCGTAAGTGAATATTGCACTTGCACCCGCACGTTTGAAACCAATCAAAGATTCATAAATCACCTTGTCATAATCTAGCCAGCCATTATTTGCAGCAGCTTTTATCATTGCGTACTCACCGCTTACTTGGTAAGCAAAAATCGGAAAATTAAACTTATCACTTGCTGTTTTGATAATATCCAAATATGGCATACCAGGTTTAACCATAATAAAATCTGCACCTTCATTTATATCCATTTCAATTTCGCACATTGCTTCGCGCGCATTTTTATAATCCATTTGATAACCACTTTTGTCTATAGAATGTGATAGCCCACATGAACCAACGACTTGCCTGAATGGAGCATAGAAGCTAGAGCAGTATTTCACTGCATAAGATAATATTAATACGTCTTGAAAGTTGTTATCATCTAATGATTTTCTGATTCTTCCTATTCTACCATCCATCATATCAGAAGGAGCAACTATATCACATCCTGCTTTCGCTAAAGCAAACGCTTGCTTACACAGCACTGATATAGTTTCATCGTTTTCTACATCCATCTGATTATCTTTTAAAATGCCGTCATGGCCGTGAATAGTGTATGGATCCAATGCAACGTCTGCAATAATACCAATTTCAGGTACCTTTAATTTTACAGCACAAATTGCTCTGCAGATTAAGTTGTCAGAATTATATGCTTCCTCAGCGTTTTCAGATTTTAGTTTACTATCAACTACAGGAAAAATTGCAACAGCATTAATCCCTAAATCTTTAGCTTCCTTAACTATAGACACTAATCCACCTATTGAATAACACTTTACGCCTGGTAAGCCAGAAATTGGTTCAGTTGTTTCTTCTCTGTCATGAACAAACAGAGGAAGAACCAGATCATTTACTGATAAACTATTTTCACTTGTTAAATTGCGAACCCATTTGCTCGAGCGCCTGCGTCTTAATCTTGTATTTGGGAAATTAAACATTGGATCCAGGCAAATTCCCAGTAAAGAGCAACACCCCTGAAATGAGTATCACCCAAAACACTGATATTGGTAAAAATACTTTCCAACCAAGGCGCATTAGCTGATCATATCGATAACGAGGTATTGTTGCTCTAATCCAAATAAATACGAATAAAAGTATAACTATCTTCAAAACGAACCAAATCAAACCTGGAATTTTATAAAGCAAACCAAGCTCTAACGGAGGATACCATCCCCCCAGAAAGAATATTGTCATCATAGCACTTGCTAAAATCATATTTGCATATTCTCCAAGAAAAAAGAGGGCAAAAGGCATGGATGAATATTCAACGTTATATCCAGAGACAAGCTCTGCTTCAGCTTCTGGTAAATCAAATGGGTGACGATTAGTTTCTGCAAGCAAAGAAATAAAAAATATTATTCCTATAGGCATTAGTAGTAAATCAACCCAAAATGGCATATTATGTTTTGCCACTACCATTTCTCCAAGATTCAATGTTCCAGTGGTAATAACGACTGTAGCAACTATTAAGCCTATTGAAACTTCATATGAAATCATCTGAGCAGCCGACCGTATAGCGCCAAGAAATGCATAATTAGAATTGCTTGACCAGCCTGCAATAATTACGCCGTATACTCCCAGCGACGATATAGCTAGCACATAAAGCACTCCAACATTAATATTTGCTATAACCTTAGGAATCACTACTTGCTGGCCATTTTTTACAATTACTTCAGCACCAAACGGTATAACTGCCCAGGCAATTAATGCCAAGATAAAGGTAAGCATTGGAGCCATAATGAACAGTATGGTGCTCGCTCTAAATGGTATTATCGGCTCCTTAATCAGGAGCTTAATAGCATCTGCAAATGGCTGCAATAGCCCAAAAGGTCCAACTACACTTGGGCCGTGCCTCAGTTGAATTGCAGCAAGGACCTTACGCTCAAAGTATGTCAAATATGCAACTGAAAGTAGTAGCGGTACTAAAATAAATAAAATATTAACTAGCGTGTTCATAAAAAGCTTTAGTACAATCTGCCATTATTTTTGAAGCGCGACTTATTGAATCCGTCATATAAAAATTACACTCCTTTAAAGTAAAAGGTGTATTACTTAAGCTTATTTCACCGCTGCTGATTGGTACCCATGTGTTTTTTACCACTTGATCAGCATTTCTAAACTGTGGACCGATAGTATCTAATTTTTTTCTCACGTCAAATAAACTATCATATGGTAAGCAAAGATCCAAATATTGCGAGAGATTTTTAATAATTAACCAATCCTCCTTTGCTTCACCTGGAGGAAATACAGCTAAATTTGTTCTTTGCACTCGACCTTCAGTGTTTACATAAGTTGCATATTTTTCTGTATATGCAGCACCAGGCAAGATAACATCTGCCACATGTGCACCCTTATCACCGTGATGACCTTGATAAATTACAAATGTATTTTCTAATTTTGATGTATCAATTTCATCTGCACCAAGAAGATAAACCACTTCTATTTCACCACTTTCTGCATGTTCCAATATTTGATTAATATCCCTTTCGCCTTTTTTAGGAACAAACCCAGTATCTAGCCCACCAACTCTTGCTGCAGCTTTATGCAGCATATTAAAGCCATTCCAGTCGTCTCTGACCATGTTAAATTTTTCTGCAATTTTGCCAGCTAGAACTAGAACTGATTCAGAATCGTCTCTTACTAATGCATCTTGACCGATAATCAGCATAGGGCTCTGAGCAGCACTCAGCAGCTCACAGAACTTATGATTTCCATTTGCTATTTCACTCAAAATATCAGGATTATCGCCCAATTTCTCAACATGATACAAATATTCAATGTTAGGACCAACACTTGCAACAGGAAAGTTGCCCTGTAAATATCTCTTTCTCAATCTTACGTTAATAATCGGTGCTTCTATCCTTGGATTTGTATTTATAAGCAGACATAAATCTGCATTTTCTATACCTTCAATAGTGGTATTGAACACATACGATCCACGATTACTTGGTATAAGCTTTGCACCATCTTGCCTACAGTCTATATTCCCCGAGCCGAGCTTCTGCATCACTTCTTTGAGTAGAAGCATAGACTCACAATCTGCTAAATCACCTGCAATTGCAGCTATTTTATTTGATTTTGTATTCTTTAATTTCTTTGCAGCAACAGTTAATGCTTCATTCCAATCAACTGGGGCTAATTTACCATCTTTTTTTATATAAGGTCGATCAAGACGCTGAACTTTTAGTCCATCATAGGCAAAGCGGGTTTTATCTGATATCCATTCTTCATTTACCTCTTCGCTCAGCCTTGGTAATATCCTCATAACCTCCGGGCCACGATAATCAACTCTAATTGCGCTGCCCACAGCATCTAGCACATCTATAGTCTCACAATGTGATAGCTCCCATGGACGCGCTGTAAAGGAGTAAGGCTTTGAAGTTAAAGCCCCTACCGGGCAGAGATCTATGATATTTCCAGATAATTCAGAACTAATATGCCTTTTTATGTAAGTGCTAATCTCTACATTTTCTCCCCTTCCGATTCCTCCAAGTTCATTTGTACCTGCAACATCAGACAAAAATCTAACACACCGAGTGCAATGAATGCATCGATTCATCGCAGTCTCAATCAGTGGTCCGAAGTGTTTTTTTGGCACAGCCCTCTTATGCTCATCAAGTCTGCTGGTTCCTTTCCCATAAGCCATCGTGATATCTTGCAAATCGCATTCACCACCTTGATCGCAAATTGGGCAATCAAGCGGGTGGTTAATTAGCAAAAACTCAAGCACACCTTCACGTGCTTTTTTAACCTTAGGGGTATCAGTGTGAATAACCATCCCTTCTGCAACTGGCATTGCACAAGAGGCTACTGGTTTTGGAGGTCCACCCTCCACTCCAACCAAACACATTCTGCAATTACCAGCAATTGCTAAACGCTCATGATAACAAAAACGTGGAATTTCAACGCCCACGACTTCACAAGCTTGAATTATAGTGAGCCCATGCTCTACTTCACATTCCTTAGAATTAATAGTAACTTTAACCACAACTATTATACAGCTTCCCACTTTATAGGATTGCCGCTTACCTCATCTTCAACCAGATTGCCGTTGTCATATTGAGCAGACATATAATTCATGCGCGAATCACGATCTATATATCTAACAGGTTTTACCGGTTTATCTTTATACATTTTTTGCTCAGCTTTCTTACGCTGAGTAGGGTTATTTTTACTAGCTGTCTTTGCTTTCCCACCTGCTGCCATATAAACTCCTAAAAACTTTTCATTCTATTTTAACACTTAAGTATATAGCGTCAATATTTAATAACTTTAAAATTTCAATAGATCTCTTGCTATAATCATTTTACAATCATTGTTTAAATAAAAAGTTACCCCTTGATGCCATTCCAGCGCATGACGCACAGCTGTACGAACATTGCAATTTGCGTGGCAGATTCAAGTAGCTGACACTGGTTTCCATCCAAAACAGCAGTAGCTCTTTTGGTGTCATTTCAGTGCTTGACACTGAAATCCAGGATTTTGATTGGATACTGAGTTGGTAAGCATAAAAGTATAGCTAACGCGAGCTCTACGTCACACCGCGATTTATTCGCGGTATCTCAAAGCATAGATCCCGCTAACAAGCAGCGGGATGACGATTGTCGTTTAGCTATAAACATTAAGAAATTTACCAAACGGAAAAAAAGGCAAAAGAAGCCCTGGGGTTATTATCCGCTTTAAAATATTGGCGTTTTTTATGTTTTAAACGCTTGACAAGCGAAATTCAGCTGCTTTTAATTGCAACTAACTTACGCTGCAAATGTTTAAGAAATTTACTAAGCAGAAAAAAAGACAAAGAATCCCCGAGTTAGCTAGTCTTTTACTATCTCTGTCGAGTATTGGCATTTTTTGATGTCTTGTAACGCTTTATAAGCGCGTTCAGCTTATTTAGATAAAAATCTAGATGTAGATGAAGTTTTGTAAAGACATACAGTATCTATATACTGCAAAAAATTGAACATAAGACGCCGATACATTAAGTAATCCTTACCTTTTAATCTGCAGATTGGCGAAAGCAAATACAATAGCTTCACTACCATGATAAGGGCGCCGGCGAAGGGTGTCAAGTAAGTTTTTTCATTTCTAACGATTGTTAACATGCTGCAAAAAACTATGCAAGAGGTCTACCACTTTATTAGGTATTTGTGCAGTTATTGGTGTTATCAAGATACTCCCTAATCTTCTTCAAGTCCTCCCAGGCTAAACGTTTTTGTGCCGGTTGGCGAAGTAGGTAAGCTGGATGAAATATAGCGGCTGTGGTGATTGAATTGGACAAATATTGGTTAGTGTACGTATGAAATCTGCCACGCAAATTCGATATAGTTTTTGTGCTGTCAAGAAGGCTATAACATGCGATTCCCCCGACCAAAATTAAAATTTGTGGTGAAACTAGTGCAACGTGTTTTTCGACAAATGGTCTGCACATATCAAGCTCTAGGTCGGTTGGCTTTCTATTGCCAGGTGGACGCCAAAATACAGTATTGCTTATGTATACCTTAGTGCGATCAAGATTGATTGCATTTAACATTTTATCGAGCAACATTCCACTTGCACCACAAAATGGTATGCCTTGAAGGTCTTCATTTGCTCCTGGAGCTTCACCAACGAGCATAACTTTTGCGTTTGGATTACCATCGGAAAAGACAGTATTAGTTGCAGTTTTTTTTATTTCACAACCTTCAAATGACTTCACTACACTTCTTAGTTCATCCACACTATTACATTTGCTTGCAAGTTTCCTTGCTTCGATTATCCAGTCACTTGGAAACATGTCTTTTCCATCTTTAGTGTCATCCCAGCGCATATCTGCATCTTTCTTCTTGGTCCCAGTTTGGATAACAGAGGGTTGTACACTCTCTTTGCTCTCCAGCTTTTTTTCCTCTTCACCCTCCATTAGTGTGCAATCAACGCCCACTTCATGGTAAAATTTTAATAATTCTAGGTCTTTATTGCTCATAATGCTTTTTAACCTTTTGTGCTTTTTTCATGGCCATATCATACTTTAATTTAGATAAATGTCTAATATATAATATGCCGTTTAAGTGATCTAATTCATGCTGAATGCACCTTGCAAGCCAACCACTAGCTTTTAGCGTCTGTTCTTCGTTATTTAAGTCTCTGTATTTCACAGTTAAATACTTTGGACGCTTAATTTCATAGCTTTGCTCTGGAATTGAAAGGCACCCTTCCTTGAGAGTCACTTGTTCATCAGATAATTCCGTAATTTCTGGATTAATCATGCAAAATTTGCCAATTGATTCATATCCTGCTGGCTCATTTTCAATTGTTTCTAGCTGAACATCCACAACAAAAATTCTCTTTAACACTCCAACTTGCACTGCAGCAAGGCCAAGACCTTCTGCATCATACATAGTTTCGAACATGTCGTTTACTAATTCTTTAATTTTATCGTTTATATCTGTTACTTCACTGGCACGTGTGATTAGTCTTTCATCAGGGGCAATTACAATTGGTAATATGGACATAAAAATTATAATTCTATGTTTTGCTTTTCCTTTTGTCCAGAATTTAGTGTATATTAAAATGTTGCTATATCTATAATAGAAATATAAATTATTAAAGAAAGCTACAATTTAAATGAAATTGCGTAATAAGGTTAACTAATGTACTCTGCAGTAATAGCAAAACCAAAGAGAAACGTTTTTGCTGTTTTAGACATAGGTACAACAAAGATTATTTGTCTAATCGTTAAGATAAATAGCAACTTCAGCTATAAAGTAACAGGAACGGGTTATAAGATTGCAGAAGGTGTAAACGGTGGATCAATAACTAATGTAAAACACGCAAATTACTCCATCTCATCAACTATAGGTTTAGCTGAACAAGTATCAGAAGAAACCATGGATCAGATATATGTGAACATTGCTGGATGTGGCATCTCATCTTTCAATGTACATAATGAAATTATTGCAGCTAACCATGAGATTTCTGAGCGTGATATAAGACGTGTAGTTTTTCAAACATTTGAGAAATATATTGAAGACAATGTTATCATTCACAATATACCACTAAAATATCACTTAGATGACATGAATGACATAAAAGAAGTTGGTGGATTGTACGGAAAAAGACTATCTGCTGATGTTAATGTTGTCACTGCTTCGCGTCCAGCGCTTACCAATATTGAAAACTGTATTACCAATAATGGTGGATTAAATATGGCAGGTTGTATTGCTTCTGCATATTCTGCAGGTCTTGCCTGTCTGAGTGGAGATGAAAAAGAGCTCGGGACTGCTATTGTTGATATAGGCGGTGGGTGCACTGCAATTGGAATTTTCAAAAGAGGGAAACTTGTGTATGCAAGCAGCGTTCCAATTGGTGGTGTTCATATCACTCGAGATATTGCTTACGGGCTATGCACAAGCATAGAACGTGCAGAGTATATAAAAATACTGTATGGCAGCACTATCGTAACTTCAATAGATGAGAATGAGTACATTACAATGCAAAACAACGAAAATGATGAACCTACTCAAGTATTCAAATCTGAGCTTATTAACATCATAAGACCAAGAGTTGAAGAAATACTTGAAATGGTAAGAGAGCAATTTCAAGAGCAGAAAGATCCAATTAATAAAGTAGTGATCACAGGTGGAACTAGTCAACTCACAAGCATGAAGGAAATTGCAGGCTATATATTCAATAAGCAAGTTCGAATTGGGTGCCCTGAGTCTTGTAGCGGTCTTGATGGCGAATATGATAAAAATCCTGTATTTTCTGCTGCTATAGGCTCTATAAAGCTAATAGTTGACACTTTTTATAAAAATAATTCTGGTATTTTAGGTCAGGATGGTAAAATGAGTAAATTGTATAATTGGGTTAAATCAAAAGTTACAGTCTAGATTTCTGTTTTACCACCTTTCATACAAATGACTTGACACTAGGATCCATAGGACTTATTTTTATAATATGTAAAATTATTATGTTTATGTACTTGCGAGTAAGCGTACCAATTACAATAAGACATGGAAAATATGAACATAACTATACACTCACAAGAAGATTTTGAATTTATGCGCAAGGCTGGCAGGCTTGCTGCTGAAACTCTTGATTTCATTGCACCGTACGTAAAGGTAGGGGTGACAACTAATGAGTTAAATGATCTATGTCATGATTTTATAATTAATGCAGGTGCAATTCCAGCACCACTAAACTATAGGGGGTATCCAAAATCGATTTGCACTTCAAAAAATGCAGTTGTGTGCCATGGTGTTCCCGATAATAAACCACTTAAAGATGGAGATATTTTAAATATTGATGTCACGGTGATTTTAAATGGCTGGCATGGTGATACAAGTCGCATGTTTTGGGTTGGCAAGCCATCAATAAAAGCAAAACGCTTGTGTGACGCTACTTATCATGCATTGATGGAAGCAATCAAACAAGTTAAGCCCGGCAATAAGTTAAATGAAATAGGGCTTGCTATAGAGAAATATATTAGAGATTTTGGATATTCTATCGTACGCAGCTACTGCGGACATGGTATAGGAAAAGTCTTTCATGCTCCACCAAATGTAGTGCATTTCTATGATCAAGATGAAAATCTCGTCTTGAAGGAAGGTATGTTCTTTACAATAGAGCCAATGATTAATGCTGGAAAACATGAGACTCTGCTCAGTAAACTCGATGATTGGACAGTGACAACACGCGATCTTTCACTTTCTGCTCAATTTGAACATACGCTCGGAGTAACAAAAGATGGTGCTGAAATATTCACATTATCACCTAAAAATTGGCACTTCCCGCCTTATAATTAGATTTTTTGTATCCGTTCAGGAGAGTGGTTTAAGAAACAATAGATAGGAGATTTTGGAAAGGATTGAGACCCCTTTGTTTCCAAGTTAAGTATAATGAAATTATCCGCTCAAGGAATGTATTTCCCCGC
>JABFPN010002970.1:0-19795 GCA_022817305.1 Leptoteleia sp. ZL-2020
ATTTAAATAAGTATGGTTGAATCACCCATACTTTAAAATATAAATTAAATAAATTATCAAGTTGTTGTAATAAAACATTTATTACCCTACAAGTATGGCTGGATTTTCCATACTATTTTTTTCAGTGTATTAATAACAATTAAATAAATTTTATATGGTAAAAGAAGATAATACAATCCGAAGATAAAATTAATAAACAGACACACGCAGAACAAATTGCAACGTATTTCCAACAATTAGTATCTAAAGTTTCAGTTTTATAGATTGTATTTTGGATATTATATTCTTCATTTCTTTCGGTGGCAGTTTTAGAAGATAAATTTTGTATAGTTTTGTCCGTGATCCGTATTACTTTTTGTTCATCATTCGAAGCTCTTATTTCTGTCATGCAACACATATTGAATGCGCTAAAATAATTTTTAACAAATATATTAAATGAAATATTAGAATGTTATGTTTATACTAATAAATGGTACTAAGATTAATGTTTACACTACTTACCATAGAATAATTATTAAAAAGGAAACAGTCATCTCTGATTTGAATTTATAGTTATTAAAATATGACCACAATTTTAATACAGTTAATATTAAAAGAGTCGTTGAGATTTCAACGTACTGAATGAATTTCAGCGACTTAATGATATCGAAACTATCTACTCTATTTATAAGTATTTCTCTAACAATTGTTCTCACCAAAAGTTAACTTCAAATTAATATTGACATACTAATACAAATATACGATGATATTTTCTAAAATATTTATTTTATTAGACATTTCCCATTGATCAAAAAAAGGTTTTCTTTCTTGTTTTTGAAAGGTTTGCTGCATGAAAAAGAATTAGAAAACGTGTCTTTCTCTAGATTTGATAACGTATCTTAAAAAAAGAATTCTTTTTAACATACAATTATCAGTTGAACGATTCGTTCTCAAAATATTTTGACTTTATAATTTGAACCCTCCATCGGTAAGCTGGTAGAGATATTCCCGTGAACAAAAAAAAAAAGATATCTGTATACAGTCTTTTTAGACAAACATAATAAGTGCATTAACGGTTAAAGAAAAACTGAATAAACATATGACACACAATCAATATAGGAAAATGTAATTCATTATTTTTAAGAAAGAACAAATATATCTTTCGTTTCTTCTTCAATATTATTGACATATGCGCTCTAAGTAATTTAAGGGTAATAAATTAAATTTATGTATGTCTTGTTAATCATTTTTTAAAATATTCTCAACAAAAAATAATAAAAATATATGCTTTTTTAATTAAAAAATTATGATTTCGTTAAAAAAATGAATAATTAAAAAATTACCCTTAATATATTGTAATTTGAAATGTTTAATATTCGTTCAGCACTATTTGTTATATTTTCGATTGAAATGACTGATAATTTAATTATTGTCTATTATAAATAAATTGCTATTCAATTGATTTTTATTATTCCACAAAATGTAATACAAGAAAAAAGAGAAAATCAATTAAAGCAGCTAAATATCATTAATAGTATAATGCATTACTCTTATTCACTACTTATGTAAGTGAGAATATTATACGTAGACAAAATTATTAATGTCAGGTTTTTATTAAAGTTTTTCCAAGATAGTTAAAACTTCAAGATATACGATACTTTTGTGGAATAGTACAATGATAAATAATGCAATTATTCAAATTTAATTCATAAAATTATTAAATTTAATACATTATATATTGACCATTTGAACAAAAATGTTTAAATAATCTAATTTTAAAGTGTAATGTATTTATTAATATCCTTAAGAGTATATCTTTTATAAGAGTATAGTGTTTTGTTCACTGATACTTCATTTTATCTCCGTCACTGTACGTCGTATCAGAAAGAATATTATGTTTAAAATTCTTTAGTAACAGGATCACTATTTCAATATTAAAATATGAGTAATATAATACTACAGTATATTAAACGGTATAAATTTTAAATTTATGCTTAATGTACGTAAAAGAATATGATATGAAAATTTTCTCCTTAACTTTTATTAAGTATTTTACTTTTAATTTAGTTATTATGCAACAAATTATTGCACTTAAAAATGATTGAATAACTTTTGCTATAAAATTTAACTGTAGAACTATTTATACTTCTTCATTGTAAACAAACAAATTTTTAAGATATTAACAAAATAAACACTATAATTACGAATACAATTCTCCTATATAAAAAATAAATTATATTAATTACTAGATTTATAGTAATTAAGTATTGATAAAGAATTTAAATGGAGCATTCAATGCTTTGATATAACATGATTATCAATTCAATTGATAATTCTTAATGTATATTAGACAGCTAATTAAATTTTTAATATGATTTCTTAGTGATTAGCGATTAGTATTCAGTGCAGCATTGATCAGATGGTAGCGTATAGACTCCGTCTGTAAACTATATACAATGCGAGAATGATCAATACTGAAATAATCACTACAAGATTAATCAGTGCTGGATTGATCAGTGTAGAAGTAATCATTGCGAGAATGATCACTGTCAGATTATTCAATGCAGGAGTAATCACTACGCGAGTGATCGATTATAAAATCTCCAGGATGACGACCTATTCTCGGTAAATATATTTAGATTTTTATAAATGAAAATTTTTTATAAATGAAAGTTTAGTTAGATAAATTAATAATAATTTTTTATAATATAAAATTATCAAATAATAACAATTCAATCTTTCATAAATAAATCATGAAGCTAACAAGCATAAGAGCTTTTTAATTTATTGGGCTTCCACGAGACTTTGGATACATTAATTACAAGTCATAAATAATGAGCTAATGTCTTATGTTGATCTTTTTAGAATATGTCATGGAAGTAGGTTCAAAGTTACACGAATTAGGGGAGATGCGACCAAAACTTTGCACATTAATGCAAGCAGAGATTAGAGAAAAGTTTCTCTATCGACTGGTAGAAATGTGTTGATACGCAGAAATAAATTGCAACATTTACCCCTGCTATAATTTCAAATCTGCAAGGTTTTTAATCTCTTTATTTCGTAATAAAATTCATCATGTACCATTTACGGGTTGAATAAATTCAATAGCAAAATAAATCGACTGTAACATCTTTTAAAGCAGTAATTATAATAATTACCAAGCCATGGCAGTTTCTAAGGCCTATATATAAGAAAGCCACTTCATTATTAATTTTAGATTTACATTGAGAAACAATTTTGTAAAAATTGTAATTCTTTTTTGTATTTTGAGAACATAAGGGACAAAGTTAAAAATTACAATAAAAAATTATAAAATGTATTCATAAATTTTTCATATTATTTTTCCAAATTTATGAATATATTGTATAATTTTTTATTGTACATTTTGCAACATTGTCCATCATGTCCTCAAATTACAAGGAAAATTTTCAATTTTTTTAAATTTTGTAGAGCAGGGCGAAAACTAAAATAGACTTATCTTTACTAAGTATGTAGAATGAATCAAAGTCCGAGTCGCAGAATGAATGTTTAGATTGTATGAAGAAAAGTATTGAAAGTTCTCTTCAATGTGCATTGATGATGATACTGAGATCAGAATCTCGGACAATTAAATTAGGAAGGGTTCGTCATGTTTGAAACTACGGACTACTGAAACGTCTAGTGAACCGTACACAAGGCAAACGTCGTTACAAAGCTGCTTGAATAACCGAATTAGGTGTTGTTGCAGCACAAGAACTTAGTCATGTCTACTCGTTTAGGTATTTCCATGAAAGCTCAGGTTTCAAATACACCAGGTGTTGTCCATCATGTGATTAATACTTTTAGTCCTATTAACGATATCTTAACTATTAAAACATGAGAAATTTTCATTACACAAAAAATATTGACTTTACAATAAAGAAATACATAAAAATATAAGAAAAAAATAAATAAATTCAGTTATATGGAAATGCTACTTAAGCCATCATCAGATTTTCTAAAAATTTAAAAGTAATTTTAAAATAAAGGCAAAACTTTCAGAAAATCATGAAAAAATAGAAAGTGTAAAAGGTTGAAAAAATTTAAAGGAATTTCATTCGAACCTTATGTATGTTAGGATATAATACCGATGGAAACATAAAAAGTTTACTTTTCGAAGTTTCATATATACTTAGTTTAGGATGTTTATTGAATGTAATTTATTATAAAACGCTTGAAATCAATAGCGTATAAAATATTATAATGTATAATCTACATTCTGCAAAAATATAGGGAAGTATTGTGTTTCTTAAAACAAATCGTAAACTTTTGAACTTAATCATACTATACATAATTGATTTTAACTATATTATTTCCAGTAACATTAATTTTCTTAATTTTGTTACTTATGTATAATATTCTTAATTTTGTGAGTAAGATTATATATCCTATAATTTCAAAGTAACCACTAATTGAGAATCGATAGTTGCAGGTTCTAAGGGATAAGGATCTTCAGCTATAATGAAGTCAAATTGATGATCGAGAGACTTGATCAGATATCATCCGTTGTTGCTTTGATCAGCGTGTTGATAATCTTTGAAGTATAGAATTTGCGACAATCGTCAAGTTTAGCTCTTCGTTACCACTAAAAACCATTCCTAATAATATAAAGTTAAGATTCCCTTGAATGATCAAACAAAATATAAATTTCAATTGAGGAAATTTTTAATAAACAAATGAGTTGAAAATATTACATGAAATAAAAACATGATTAACATATAATTACATCAATACAAACATACTTCGAAGTAACAAGATTTAGATACAAATACCCATATCTTTAATAATACAACGTAAAAATGAAAATATCAAACATTGATTGATAAAAGCAAATGTTTCATAAAAATATAAACAGTAAATAGAATTCTTTCAAGAAAATATTTCTTTGGATTGAAATGAAATATTGAAACGAGGTTCCTATTTTATAATCAGTCAAATGCAGTTAGTGTTGACGCAGCTGTGCCAATATCACTGCCATTACCCTTTTAACATTCGTTTAAAAATAATGTTAGCAAGTGGTGGGTCGTATTACTCCTGGAAAATTTGTACTTCAGTAAGTTTTTCCCTTTTATACGCCTCACTTCCGGTAAGCGGCGAGCAAAGCAACGATAGAAGACGAAAGCTTTCGCGCCCGGAATAAGGCAAACGTGAAAAGGCTGAATAAGGAGAAATTTCCATCTTAGCAAATCTACGCGTAAGCATAGATACCGAATGCACAAATATGTGACTATGCAAAACGACAAGGGAATCTTGCACTTTTAAAAAGGAACCTCATATTCGTGTGTTTGAATTTGTGGATTTCATTCTATGGCACCCGAATTCTTTTGACGTGTAAAGTGCACAAAATGCGAGCAAAGCTTCACATTTTTATGCAAACTTTTCTTGACATTGGATAACATAAAATGCACTGCAGTTCCGTCTGCCGTTGAAAGACAATACGGGATGTTTGAAGATACAATTTCTTTAGTTTTACTTCTTATTCGCACCTTTTATCAACTATTCTGTCTTCCTATTTTCATTCTTCTTAAAGTTTATTTTGATAGGATCAAATAAAAATATTTGGGTATAAACACATATATTTTATTTACATAAAATATTTGCAAACAATTATTAAATAACAGAACTTTCAATTTCATTTTCTTCAAATGTCTTGGGTGTGTTCAATCTTTTAACTTTATGCATTAGTCTTAGAATAGTTGCAGGAGTTACACAAGTTATTTTTCGAGCGGCTGCTATCTGTATAATTAAAATTAAGGATTTTAGTAAACTACTTTTTAAATTTTTTTAAATAATCTACTAGAAATATTTTAATATGAAATAGTTCTGATTATGAAAATTTCATCAATATTTGTGAAATATTAAGTATATGCTTAAAATACTTACGGTCTCAGGTCGAATTTCTGACAACTTTTCTTTTTCCTCGATAGAAGAATTTAATCTGTTAAAGAAAAGCAAAAATAAAATAATCAGTAATTCATAAATCATTGCATAAATAATCATGATAATGCATGAATATTTCAGAAATACTCAATATCGGATTAGTTTATAAATGTCCTTTCATGCATTAAAATAATGTAATAAAAATCTTTCATTAACTAGTTATTAACTTCAACTATTAAATTTTTTCGTTGGATATATATAATAACTGTGCAATATTACTTACATATTATAATCGAAATCTTCGGGAATTTTCATATTTTCATATCTTTCATATTCCATAATTTCTTTAGCTTGCTTTTTGATTGAATTAGCATAAATCGCTTCGATCTAAAATCAATACATATTTACATACGAAAATCTCATATATGTACAAATATTAAACATTTTCTTGCATACAATACATATAAGACTTTTCTTGCATTCAATAAATGATTTGATTCAAATATGATACGAGTGCCACCCCATCGGTGGAGATACGTAATATGATTATAATCTTCAAACCTAAAATTACGTCTACTTTGATACGTTCAATATACTTTACGCACAGAAAATATTAACACCTAATAGTTTACAGTTTAAGAAATAAAACGAAATTTTATACATTATATTTCACAAGTAATGCCGATATGTAGTGAATTTACTGAAAACATACCTCTTTCATAAAATAAATATATTACCTTCATTCTTGTACTTAAACTCAGTGGAATTGCGAACAAATCAGGCATGACTTTAGCAAAATGTGAAAACTCTAAATTCATATTAGCACTGCCTAATAAATCAAATGCCGATCTACGTCCAACATTTGACATGTTTTTTATGCTCAAGAAATATTTCCATTGATTTGAAGAGCGAATGACCGACTTCATAAGCTGAATTGCTTCTTGTAATTTTACCAATCGATTTTCAGTCATTTTCCAGCGTTGTTCAGAAACACAACCGGATTGATACCCTTTATAGGTAAGTCGTTCGTCTGCGTTATCTGGACGTAAACTTAAACGGAATTCAGCTCTGCTGGTAAACATTCGATACGGCTCAACTGTACCTTGGGTTACAAGATCGTCGATAAGTACACCGATATAACCTTCGGCTCGATTTATAATAAGAGGTTTTTTGTTCAAAATCTAGAAATAAAGTGCAATAATCAATTAAAAAATATAAATTCAACTTTAATATGTTTCACTAACTAATATACTTTTGCAGCAGCATTGGCACCAGCAATAATACCCTGAGCAGCAGCTTCTTCATAACCAGTAGTACCATTAATTTGGCCAGCAAGAAATAAACCAGAAATCTTTTTTGTTTCTAACTCATGAGTTAATTCGCGTGGGTCAATGTAGTCATATTCTACACCATATCCCGGTTTTACTGTAAAATATAAATTTTATCTTGTAAAATATTTGCTTAAAATTTACTCTTTTTCACTAAAAATAAAAATATAAATTAAGTATTTATATTTATTTTATATATTAAATATTTGTATATTAATAGAATATCATTAGAATTAATTTATAATATACATTGATAACTTTTCTATTTTACATATATAAAAAAATTAAAATCATTTTACTTACCTAATTTTACATTTTCACATCCTACAATACATCTCATCAATTCCTCCTGTTTGTCTTCTGGCAATGTACAAGACATGCCTTGAGGATAAATAAGTGGAGAATCAAGTCCTTCAGGTTCCAGCCAAACCTGATGGTCTGTTTTATTAAATTTTAAAACTTTACTCTCAATACTCGGGCAATATCTTGGACCATTAATTTCTTCGGTCACGTGACGATTAAGATGTAAATTGTCCCTGATTATTTTATCGATTCCGTCTGTTGTTTTGGTAATATAACAGTTCAGTTGTTTTTCATAAGGTAGCCACACTGTTTCATTCATAAATGAAAATGGTTCCGGAATTTTGTCAGGTTCGTTTACAATACATTTTGAAAAATCTATTGATGACTTTTCCAATCGAGGAGGTGTACCTAATTTTTAGAAATTATATACTTTAATATTTTAAATTCGAAAGTTTTACTAACATAGACTAATTAAGAATTTGTTTTAATAATTTGTTTTGTTTCTTGCAATATATTTTTCCCTTGTAACATAATGTTACTATTACCTGTTTTCAGCCGCCCCATTTTAAAATGTAGTCTTTCTAAAGTATCCGCTAATCCTATGCTTGGTTCATCATTCATCCGACCTGCAGGTTTAATTTCCAAGCCAATATTGATTTGTCCTTTTAAAAATGTTCCTGTTGTTATTACAACAGCATTGCTTAATATTTTGGTTCCATTTTCTATAAAATAATAATAAATGATAATTAAAACGCAAATTAGTTGATATTGTTATCTGTATATATATTAATGATAAATGAAAATTATAACAATAATTTTAAATTTTGTATAGTCAAATGTATTTTATATTCATAAATTAATAATTAACAGTACATTACATACAGATATGTTAAAGTAATAAAAGTACTATGATTCTGAATTATATTTTCTTAACTTTTCTAAATAGAGAATAAAAAATGTTCATTAAAACTGAACTAAATTTACAGTAATATCATGTTATATCATAAAATTGGACAAAATTAATACGTACTCAAAATAATGCCTATACATTTTGAATTATTTTCATCTAAAATTAAATCTTCTACAGATGCCTCCTGAATTTCCAATCCAGGGGTATTAAATAATTCTGCCTGTAAATGTTTCTTATAAAGTCCACGGTCAATCTGTGCTCTGTATCCCCAAACTGCAGGACCTTTACGACGATTTAAAATTTTATAATGTATTCCAGATATATCACAGATGCGGCAACATAAACCATCAAGAGCATCAACTTCTTTCATCAAATGTCCTTTACCAATTCCTCCAAATGATGGATTGCATGACATTTCTCCTATAATTACATATTCACAAATGTGAGTAAGATCTTTTAATTAAAATTAAATTTCTATAACAATATTTATAAAATGATAATTATAATTAATTAAGTTTTCTTAGTTTGATATTTTCAAGTTCATTATTTACAATTTAATATAAACATACCTATGGTACTTTTTTTATGTGTAACAAGTAAAGTTTTTGCTCCCATTCTGGATGCAGCAGCACATGCTTCAGTTCCAGCATGTCCTCCACCAATGACAATAACATCAAACTTGTTGGAATTTTCATTGAACAATGTTCTAACAAATTGGCGATAAGATTTGTAACTTATAAAACTTAAAGGGTTTTGAATTTTTTTCAGAAACATATTTAAAGTAATAGAACAAATAAATATATTACAACACTAAAATTCTGTAACAATGCAAAATGTTATTAAATTATTAACTTCAATTCTGAATATAAAAATCATTTTCAAGCAATTTTTTATGTATCACTGTATATCTCATTACTTCATTTATTTTTGACAAAATAAATTTTTCGCAAATGTCTTCTTTATTAGAAAATTCAATATCTTGGTATTTAAGATTGTTCAAGAAAGTAATTACAAAATTAAAACAATTCAGAGAATTTTCATGGTAATTAGCACTGTTCCAAATTGGACTTGAAATTGTTTTGTATAAAATATTATCCCAATGATCATACCATGATTCTGGAACTATATTTACAGCAATACAACTTTTCCACATTTGAAAATCATTTTTTACAATTCCTAATTTATCAAATTCAAATATATTACTTTCTGAATCTACAATGCCTATATGAAGATCATTATTTATATTATAGTCTAAAAATGTTCCTTGAGAAGGTCTTATTATAATAGACACTGGACTCTGAGACCCAGATACAAAAGGGAAAGAAAGTTGAAATGGTTGTGTAATAAAATTAGTTAAAGATTGTTTACAAACAGGACAGTAATTAGGGAAATTTTTGTAAAATACCAATTTCGAACAATGATTAAAACAAGATATTGAATGACTGAAAGTAATTGACATTTGTAGTTTCTAAAAAAATCAATACAATTAAAAATTATCTAGATTTATAATTGGTTACAAAGTTTTATACAATAATTATAGGCCTTTTTACAATTGTATTTATGACACTGAATTGAGAATATCGCCGTTGTACTAACGTTAAACTTTTCTTTTAATCACCAAAATACTTTACTTTGACTTTTGTTTATTTGTTTACTTATTTTTTGACAAAATGCACTGTTTGTTGTGAGGTTATAGTTACAGATTTTACATATGCCACTAACAAGGCTACAAAATAAAATGCACTGAAATGCACTATACTTGTAGAACAGTTGCTATCGATCAACTGCGCTATCTATTGTGTATTTTAGGAAGTGTTAGCACAACTTAAAACAGACTAAGATTTGCTTTTGAAATTTAGCGCGAATTTTAACAAAATGTAAATTTTGATTACTTTAATCATGATTTTTAATTATTTTACTAATTAAATTGTAAAAGCCTATATTAGCGACAGGTTTAATACGAAGGTAATCGCACATGTCAAATTTAAGCAATATATTTTGTTTAAAAAATAAAACAAAACTAACTTTCAATAAATAATTCAAATTTCATTTTTTAAGTTATTTTTATTTACATCAATATTTTTCATGTTCTGCACTTTTATTTTAACATACACTTAGCTTCACATTGAACCTGTCGCTAAACTAAACAATATCCAATTGAATTTTTACTATAATATTCCTTATTACAATTGAATATTATTATTGAATATAATTGAATATTATTTTTAAAATATTAAAATAACATTCATGGAATATTACTTAAAAAGGACACAATCTTTTTTAAACAATCATATAACATTGCTTATTATTTAATGTTCAATCTCATTTAATATTATATTCATTTATTAACCGTTTCATTTAATTGTACAAACGTTCCTTCTACCAGCCGCAGCATTTCATTCGCGGTAACATTCCTCGATTTGCCGTGAATGACATTGGCAGGGCAGTTGCACTTGATCCGCGTAGTTGCTTTCATTTCAGAGCGTAACCATGCGCGCGTCGCGGCGCTGCGACAGTCGCAGCTGATCCGCTGGACGGTGTGTGCGTTGCGCGATTCACCTGTTCATTAATTCGGCGCGTTGGTGGCGCCAGTGCGTGTGGACGTAACGATATTCGACAGTCCTCAGTGTTGCGCCGCGTTTCGTGCATTGTTGTTCGTTGTGGGTTCGATGAAAATCTTCGGCTGTTGCATTTTCACTGACATACCTTCATTCCTGGGATAGGCACACGAGTGAAAGGATAGGTCGCTCGCTGACACGCTCATTTTCGCGGCGTCGCATCCCGCCGGGACGACCGGCCGTTGAAGGTTACAAGCTTAAGCCTCGCTTTGCTTGCTTACCGCGACTGTCATCACTCGTTTGTCAATTCCCTCGTCTGATCGTTGTCAGTGAAAAAGTTTTGACGAAGTTCGCGAGTGTTTCCCCGTGTACGACCACCACTCGAGGTGACTGACACCTGATGCGTCAATGACCACGCCACGTATGTAGCCCCTCTTCCCGCTTAACTTGCAATAGCACGTCTTGTCGGTACACTCATAAACTATTTTTCTATTTCAGCAAAAAAACACGGACACTTTTGTATTCCGACGCGCTGTGTCGCGAGCTAACGTTACATTCCTGGAGCTGAGCATTCTGCATACGCAACTTCACGGGAATCCGGGCTTTATTTATGGAACATGTTGATAACTGTAAATACATGTACGTTAAATATTATAAATGGCTTCGGGTGAAATATCAGTGCTACAGTCACGGAGCTAGGTTTTTTTTTGTAATTTACTTTCATTGGATGAATTTTGTTAAAATTTTTGAAACGATAAATCATTCTTTTAACTTTCTTTTATGAAATCAATATCTCCCATTGAAAACAAATTCGTTAAACATTATATATATTTTTATAATTAAATTATTTCGTGAAAATATTTAAAAATACATTGATACAGTAATAAACGACTGATATTTCACTTTAACAGCTTCGAAGGGAATCTCTTCCCGTTGGATAAAGTAGTTTAAAGTAAGAAGCTATTTAGAGCAATTGTTTTGACCCTCTTGCAATGTAGCTTCTTATGACAAACTTGAATGGAAGTATTTGAGAGTGAGAATAAACGTGGGGGCTAAAAAGTAAAAAGGTTTTAAAGATCGTTAGCCTTCGCTTTTAAGCAAAAGTGTTTACAAAAATATGTCGTTTTATGTGGGCTGTGTGCATTTAAATATTCTATTTGAATGTGATTGATCCAGAAAATGGACATATCAGCCATGTCCATAATAGATTAACATTTATCAATTAATAAGGTGACTGAACTTTTTATCAACCGAATGTAGTATATTAATCAAAAAATCAAAACAGATTCTCCTAATGACAAAGAATATTATTCAAAAATTTCCAGTAGTCTGCTTTAAAATATTTGAGATAAATTTATGGAATATTAAAAAGTGAAACAAATGAATGATCTTTTATGTGTTTTATATAACTATTTCTAGATTCAGACGTTAGATGTGTTTTTGGCATAGATTTATGTTCAAAATTTAACATTATTATTTTTTTTTTTTTTTTTGAGATAAAATGAGTAAGCATTTTTTTACGGTTTAAATTTTCGATAGAATTTTTACATGACATTCCGTATTGAGCGTTAATGAAAGGAACGTTTCAGTTTGTCAGATATCTTTACAAAATTTTCTAAAGTATACTTTAATGTGGAAGAAGTAAACTGGCTTTAATAAAACAAATATTAATGTATGTTAAAAAGTTATAATCAGCTTGAAACTATACATTATCTGCAATTTAAATATAACTTTTCTAAAAGAATGTGCAATTACTCAGGATTGCTCTGCCATTATTTATATACATTTAAATGCAATATCTTATATTATACATTCCAATGAAAATACACACCTAAAATCGAAATGTCAATCGACAATAAAAGGAGTCAGAGGTTGGCTTTCTGTTTGTCAAATTAATCCACAGATGAACGAGATGTTACAAAAATTGCTGCCGAATCATGTCGCGATTTCTGGGATAAGTCGCGACATTATTTTTCGACGATCTTTCCTATGACATTTATCATGGAAAGGATCTTACGTGAATGAATCTCGGAAGACTAAACACACATATAAGAACATGTATATGTAAACGAATGCAAAGAAAATATACTATGTCTATGAGAAGAGAAAAGGAAGTGTTATGTTTAAAACAGAATTTATATTTTTCCAAATAAGACATGCTGTAGTATAATTTAATAAATTTTTGCTTAAAAAAGAAAAAAAAAATTAAATAATCTTAAATAATCTTTTACAAGAAAGGGATCTGCATAACTTACAATCAGTGATTTAATACTGAAAGAATGTATACTACTTGTGAAGAAAACAAGAATATTTATCGCACAGTATCTTTTAATAATCTCTATTATAAAATATAAGACTTCACTTCTAAATTGAGAAAATATTTAATAATTATCTAAGATCTGGTCTTACATAGGGATAGCTATGAGAGAAAAGTTGACACAATACAGACTCGGTCTTACATTTCTTTTATTAATGAGCATCAGGCAGGAAAGAAGAATTTCTCCATCATATGTATAAAAACACATGTTGGTAACATACAAGTTTGACTGTACAATAATACAAACAAAATCAATTTTATTACCAATATAAAGTTTTAAATTAACGACTTCTTAATTACAAGTATAAATTTTTTAGCAAAGTTTTATTGCTGCAAATTTATTGTTAAAACGTAAATTGAGTTGCATAAATACTATTTATTAGTTTTGTCATTAATGGCCAGACAATATGTCTTATTTAAAAAGAAATTTATTAGTACTCTTCACATATTTTTTGCTGTATATTGTAAATAGTTAAAATTTATCATGGTTAATAAAAAACAGTTATTGTCATGTAAAAATGAAACAATTTAATAACAATAGTCCATTTCACGTTATTGCGGGAACACTTGCATTTGCATGAATAATAATTGCATGGAGATAAAGAGCTTTAGTTTTATTTACAGTTATACATTTATGCGTAAGCACATTCATAAAAATTCAGCAATAGAACAAATTTTAAATAACATAAATAAGAAGACACGTAAATATATTCTTCATGAATTGTAACTAAGTTTTGTTATGTTAAACTGTTCATTAGTATAGTTATTCGTTTACTTTTCGTGGGTGAAAGTAAAAACGAGAAATAATTAATTTAAAAAATATTTGATAATGTCTATAACTAATATATAGTAACATTTCTAATTTTAATAAGAATTTTTCACATAAAGTAATTTTTTTATCCAAAATCCTATTTTTCTAAAGATGACTCAGAAACGCTGCTATATACTTTCGTAACTTTATTATTATCTATTTATTTTATTTTATTTAATCAATAAAAAACGTAATACATTTTTTAATTAAATATTTCTTTTTTGAATATATCTTTAAATCAATATTAAAAATAGTAGCTAAAGGTATTACTTTGTTGTTTCTGAAATGTTATATCGTTCTTAAGAATCTTAAAACTTTTATAATATTATTAATTATTGACCAACGGTTTTGTAATTTTACGCGTTTATTTATGATAATTTGATGCAACGAAACTAAAGTTACACTATTTACAATGTAAATTTACATAATGTCTACATATGATACTACTTGATAAAACTTTATCTATAAATTTTCATGGATTCTCTTGAAACAAGTTTCTAAAACGTTAAATAGAATGTTATTCGATATTTTTGTATATTTACCAGTGCTTTTAGTAAAGATTAATCTAAAATCAATATTAGTAATATGAAAGTTTATGTATTTGATTACAATATATCTTTAAGATAATTTTGTTATAGTTTTGCAATAAATTTATCAATAAGTGTCATACTTGTAAAACAAGTAATCTATGTGTATGTATAGTAGTATTAAATAAATCATACAAATTTAATGACTTAAAATTTACAAAATTTCTTATAATTGAAAAATTAAGAAATCTAGTCTCTTTCTTTATTTGTTTTATGGTGTGATTTAATTTATAATTTTATAAAACAGAGTAAATAATCTTTATACTGCTCATAAAAAATATATGATTGGAACAGACATATCTATGTCTAACTTCATGCATAATGTGTGCTTAAAATTTTATTAATTATTCTTATGCCTCTGAGATGTACACGAATACTTGAACACAGTATTTGAATTTCTATCATAAACGTACGCTATATCTTCAATGGATATAATTATAAAAGTAAACTTTAATAGCTAGGAAATGTAAACCATCTTTTTCAATATAAGGAGGAACATCTCGCTATATTTAACTTTATATTCCTTTGTCTCAAAAGATAAATAATTGACTATTCTATACACATCTAACTGATTAAAATGACTCATTCATTTTTCTTTGGAAATTATCTTCGAAATAATTGCAAATCTACTGCCAACTTGTTCTTAGTCACAGTTCCATATTTTAAACCTCATAGAAACTGTAATTATAACTTAATTAACATTCGGTTGATAATAAAATGCAATTGTTTAAAAAGTACTTTATTATTCCTCCATTTATAAGCCATTTATAACTGTGCTAATGAAATAAGTTTATAAGCAGAAGTTGGGTGAATGCTGCACATGCATAATTCGCCATCTGAAAAGAAGCACTGTGTTTTGTATTGCGTTAACTTTATATTAATGCGATGCTCTCATACATTATGCTAATATAACGATCTTGCACGTGAATTTCAGTTTAAAAATCGCGCTATATTATTCCACGTATGTGCGTGGATCAAAAAACGGTTTTTAAAAACGGTTCTCTTGGAAGTTAGGTCCATTCAACGTAACTTTTTACGCTGATTCGAACGGTATATATAACTTGTGAATTGATTTTTATGAGATTTTCGAGACTGTATTTTACAAATTACGCTAGGTCATATTATAAAGAATGTTATAAATTCACAACTATTAATAAACTTTTCTCAGGATATAATTTCTTTTGAGAGAATAATCGAATGAATCTTTGCAATGATTGTTTGTAACATTTGGTTTAGACAACAATTACGATATAAACCTCTCTTATATTAGTTAACGTTTCAGCTTCTATCTTTATTAGTGTTATTTTATTTATTAATGTTTCACATTTTTTTATCCATTTACTTTGTTTTTTGGTGATCAATTCGTTTAGTATCATCATTCAAATTGTGAAAGCTTTCGTGGTAACATAATGGTCTTCTTTCGTATGATAAACATCAATTGGGTCATACGCGTTCGTCGATCATACACAGCTGAAATTCCAATTCATCGTTATTTGAGAAGGTATCAGAAATTTTGAATTAATGTCATATTTCATTCTACCTCTAAACTTGATAATTTTCACGAGGAGATAAATATTCAATGTAGAACAAACGGTAATTTAAATATTACCATTGACTCGCGTGATAGCAATATTTTAGTAATATATACAATGTAAGAATGTCATCATGCAACATATTCATTGTTTGAAAAGACCATTTAATACTTGAAATTGATGTTTTCAAGATAATTCCTTAGTCATAATCAAAGTTTAACTTTTTAAATCGCTATTTTTTTAGTTTTCATACAAATCGAAACAGTTTATATTCTATTTTTTAAAAATTTAATTCTCCACGAGGAAATTGTCAAAGTTCATTATGATAAAATGAAGGATCATTATTTGAATTGCATTAATTGTTCAAACATTTTGAAATTTTTGTACTTATCTTATTTTTTAGTTTTAAATTAAGTATAACTACATTTAAAGGATTGTCTTCTTATATTAAATGTACTATTTTTTTGTCCATTGTAGCAATACATCCTTGTGAACTTATCAGCAGAGGATAAATTTGATACGAGTCATTGAACGTTGAGAATGAAATGAACAAATTAACGGCTAAATTGCCCCGTTAATTTAAATGAAACGTTTGTTAAAGTGCGTGCGTACAAGTTTTAGCAACGACCCGATTAGAACGCTCGTTTCGTTGGCGTGTTCAATTTATTCAATGACGCAACAATCTGGGAAATATTCGTGCAGGTGAAAACGGCTCCCAACGAGTTCGTAGACTTTTTATTGTTGAATCGAGGGAAAGCACGACAAATTTATTAATGACGAGTCATTCGTATCAACGGAATCATCGCGTAATTTATGTCTCCATTCAGCTTAATGGAGAGCGCAATGGTTGTCAAACCACAAAAAGTCGCGGTTTTGGTTTCGCAGTTCGATACCAATTAATTAGTCGTGTAAAATAAACACCCGAGAGACGAATTTGCACAGTTTATAAATATTAATTATTGTCGGGCAGGGGAATAAAACTTCCTCATCGAATGATCATTCGGTAATTCGACCTCGTTAAATGTCGAAAAACATTTTTTTCTTCCGCCTTTTGTTTATTTATTTATTGTGCTTCTTTTCCTTTTTTTGTTTTCACTTTTATTGTCCGATGGTACCGAAGTAAGTAAATTCGTTACTGCGCGGAGTGGAAGCTGCATTGTTAGCCTAGAAAAATATGCGAGCATGTGTATGAATATTAATGTTGGGACGTAGTAGGGATGTGCTTCTCTTCATAAACGGTCCGGTCCCTTTATTTTTTTTCCTTTTTTCTGCGAACAAGCTGCTGCATCGTTTTACTTTTCTGTTTCCGTCGGAAGGCGCGCTTTGTCGAAGTTGAGTTTCCCGGAAATGCATTTTACCAAAACTGGTGGCAGTTGCGATTAAATTGAATGAAGTTTAAAAACAGTAGCGCGCGTTTCGCGTTGATAACGAACGATAGAAGTGGAATAGGGAAATATACTTTATTATTTTGTATCTGGATTTCGGACAATGGGAGGTTAAATTTTGCGTAAGGAAATTTTCGATTTTAAATTGGTCCCTTGAAATGTTAGAAAAATGTAACTTTTTGTATGTGGCGTTGGCACAGTATTAACATTAATTATAATAATCTTACATTAGAGTAAAATTATTAATTTTATCTGCGATATTAAAATTTTTGAACGGTAAATTTAGCATGGTAGAAAATATATCATCAAAATTAAAGAGTCTTCATATTTTTTGCCCTCCATAATTAAATCACTATTTCAGACTTGAGGTTTTTAATTTCAAATTAAATTTCAACTACAAATTTTAACTTATTTTATAATTACAATAATAATAATAATAATTGAAATTAAATAATAATAACAATAATAGTAACATAATTATTAAAACGAGAATTTCTAATAAATTTCAATCAATAACAGGGGAGTCCTGTGGAATTGCTTGTCAGTGGCGTTATTATAGTCATTATTGTAACAGTAATGCCACAAACATTACATAAAACACGTCAAAAATTGATGTAATCTAGCATTATATGCGAGGAAATGCGACAAAGAGTTAATTATCTTTGCAGTTGTTTCATTTGCAGCGCACCCAATTATTTGTTTGTACCAAACTATAGATTACACTCGTTACAGGGTATTTTATGATACGGTAGACCGAACTCTACACATGCGGTGACTCGATGCGATTTTATTGAACGAATTGTGAATTTCGAAAATGTACAAGACTGCTCTAATATTTATAAGCTATTGTGGAGAGTTCTGCGGAAGGTTTTGAATTTTTCAATGCGAACACGTCGAGTTTCTTAATATTCTTTTTCCGTCAACACTCCCGAGATTCATCATGAAACATCATCTGTCAAACAACGAGAATATTATGAGAAATATTTTTAAAAAAAAAATCCTCGCCGTGATTATTTCGCGAAACGTCAGTTCGCAACTTTGCACATTAGATTCGATGATTGAAGTAAAATGAATTTATTTGAAGTCACATTCAGTTGAAATTGAAATAGTTTTCTTTGACTCGCATTGATTGACATTTCACTTTTCTCCTTTTTTTATGTATATTATAACAAAAAATGATACTTAAAAAAAGAATGCATTTGCATTGCCTCAAACGGGAACATTCAACGTCGAAATCTGTAATTTCTCATCGCTGGCATCTCAATCCTCGCAATATTATATCCACCAATTTATTGTCGCTCAAAAAAAGTGTGCCGTTTTGTCTTATTTACGATTCCGAAGACATTCTCAATTTACTATTGTCAATTTTACGGCCCCATAAAAGACTGATATAAAATATGGAGATTTTATCCAGACATAAACACTTTGGAATAGAATTTTCCGCACTCCCCTTTAGCAAACACAATTGCTACTTGAAGTTGAACGTGGTCTAAGCATTTTCGATCGAATTAGCATTCGACGACTGGAATGGCCAATTCGACGTAACGTCGTTTCCCGCTTTCCACTTTGTAGCAAGCTGACTTGGAAGTTCCGGGTCGTTATCTTCTCGAACTATCCGCCGATCATTTTTGCGAACGAACCACTTTTCAGCGGATGGCCAAAGGGCAAAAGATCCTCCAAGGGGATTCAATGTTCCTTTAGTTCGCAAAAAGTTTATAGATCTGGCATTAAGCGCTCAGGCGTTATTGATGCGATGGTCCCGTTCGGAAGACTTTGAGCATTAATCACCCGTACTTCGCTCGCTTTGTTCTCTTATTTACTTTTCCGCGAAAAATTCGTGACACCGGATAAAAGGCATCGCCCGTTATTCGCGACGATGCGCAAGAAATTGCTTGCCAGCGTACCGTCACTTTTCGCGGTGAACTATCGTTACAATTATCTCGAAAGGCAATGGCGAATAAAGTAATTTATTTTAATGTCACCGCGAACAACGTTCTGATTCCTTCGAGAAACATCACTTTAGTATTCAAATTGGATTCGCTTGAAATTTTAATGTGTTTACCCGCGACTTCTCAGATTACGACTTTGCGTTGCGCGCGACTTATAAAACAAGGCAAATATTTGCCCGGAAAATTTGCTCGTGAAATTTCGATCGAAGTCACTCGATCGGGGGGGGGGGGGGGGGGA
>JABFPN010002971.1:0-19790 GCA_022817305.1 Leptoteleia sp. ZL-2020
TAAGACATGTGACTTATAAATTGTAGGTCGGGAGTTCAAATCAAGGTGGGATTAAAGTAAATTTTTTTTTATATAGAAATGCTTTGTTAGCCACTATGGCTCGACTGTGGCTCCTGGCCACATCCCACAGTCGATCCATTGCGGCAACACGTGTGGCTTATTGTGGCCAAGACTGTGGGCTCCCGCATGCCACAGTCTTAGCCACAGTGCTGCCATAGACTCTGCCACAATGTTTTTTCCACGCGGGCATTAATAATATAAAAGACTGCTTTTGACAGACAATAATTAAAATAATAAAATATATGTAATATTTATTATTTATTCATTTATTTGTTAACCAAAACGTTTCAACCATTAACATAGATCTTTATTCCTCCATTGCCCATGCCATTCCTAGATAGGCAAACATACAGTTAAACAGTACCAGGATGAAGTTAATATACATATTGATAATATCATGTACTATTGACTAAGATTATTTATGAAATAAACACCTGAAGAAGACCTATATTAATAGTCGAAACGCTTCGTTTTTACAAATAACTGAATAAATAATAAAAATTATATGTCTTTTATTATTCTAATTGTCGTCTCTCAAAAACAGCCACACTGAGAAAAAGAATATATTAATTTTTCGTATATAGTTAGGAAACTGAGACTATACGGAAAGTATAAGAAAATTTCAAATAAAATGGATGAAAGCTTAGCATTAAGTATGCGAAAAGGAAACATAATTATATAAAGTAGTGTAATATATGTGATAAGTTTTCATATATTTAATTTGAAAATTTCTTATGTACTACATATAGTTTCAGTTTCCTATTTATATACGAAAATTTAACATATTTTTTTTCTCAGTGCATTTATATTTAACTATCTAATAAATATACAGAAGGGAAAATCTTCTAAACGGACAGCAGTGATAATAATGTTTTAACAAAAGGCAACTAGAGTTTTCAAACAGGCGCATTTCTTTAAAAAATGTTCATCGATTGAACACCAATCATTTTAAGGGCGTTTGATTTTCTTTTACCGTAAAACGAATCCATTTTATAACCGAATGATATACGCTTTGCACGTCAATATCAAGCTCGTTTGAATTCTGCGAAAATTACACTTTGAATTACATTTTTATTATGCGGCGTTGATATAAAATTTTATATTACATAAATAGATAAATTTTTAGATCAAACTGATGGACTTTAAATTGAATTGGAGTGAACCGTTATGGGACAGTAGAAATAAGACATTTTTACTTTTATACAAGAGCAATAAATAATTTCTGTACGCAATATAGCGTCATAAACTATTGATTTGAAAAAAAAAAAAAATGTGCACCTCATTTTCAACTATGAAATTCCCTTTTACAATCTTTAGTTAAATATTCGAATTCCGTAATGCTTACTGAAGAAATTATAATAAATTAAGATTTTTCACTTTATAAAATGTGACCATTTCAATCTGCAATTTGGAGCCTGAATCATATTAAATAAAATTCTATAAAATTTCCTTTTTCATTCCCTTCGATTTTGTAAAATCAAACTGTACAAATTATTTCCACTTTCGAAATGTAATCTCATTTTTATACGTTTTCTTTTTATATTACATCAAAATCGTTTTGCGAAGTTACATTTTGTCGGAATACAAAGAATTATGCTAAACTATATATCTAAATAATACAGCGAATAAAATAATAATAAAATGTATACTTGAAATTGGACAAACCCTCTTCAACGAGAATCAGTTGTATAAGCATAAATAATTTGAAACGAAAGTATCCCTTGTCTGTAAATGATATCGAGTCCTATTTAAATCTAATACAAGTATTATAAAAAGTAAAAATTTTATTTTTAAATTCAGAAATATAAGGGAAAAATAAAAGATATAATATTGTAACAGAATTAATGGTAATAAGACACATTTTGCAATACAGGTCAAGATGCTATAAAATTTATAACAAACTGTATAATGCAAAAAAAAATAATGCAAAAAGATTGTCAAGTTGTAATAATTTTAAGCAGCGTGGCAGGTGCATTTCTTATTTTATATTGAAAATAGGATATTAAATATTTAGCTGTTTTAAAACAAGTAAATATTCCTTATTATTCTAGTAAAAAATGTTCTACACGCAGAATATTAAAGCAGTTAATATTCCTATAAAAAATTGGATTCGAACCCCAAGACAATTTATAAACATTCTTATGATAAATTTTGAAAGAATAGTATAAAAAACATTTATTCCATTAAATCTGTAAAAATTCCAATAAGTTTATAGGTAAAAGTACTTTATTTTAGCATTTACTTCGTACTTTATCACAAGGTATGTTCATGAATTGTCTTCTGGGGTTGGATTCCAATGTTTTGTGGTAAAATTAACTCTTTATTTTATTTATACTTTATTATTATTTATACTATATGATTATTTATATTATTCATACTATATTATTATTTATACTTTATTATTACTTTATTAAACTGCGTGTACTGGCCCAGTACCGGTGTAAAAAGCTGGTACCAATGCTACCAAAACTGGCATCTTTAATTAGTACCTTTACTTCCCACTATAATTAAACTATTGTTTAAACTAACTTACTACTAAAAAAATTCTATAATAAATCGTTACAATGATACAATGACTCTAAAAAAAAAAACTACAATTTCACCTCTCTATCCAAAACAATTAGATTTTATATATACTATTATAAATTATTTATAATAATAGACTAATATTTTTTTTTCATCGTATTTTTTCTATTACAAAATTTTACACAACGTAAATATAAATACTGCAACGTCAAATCATTTTATTTCATATTACATCTAATGAAATTAAAATGTTACGTATCCATATTTTCTTGCAAGGTTTATAACAACCCAAACTTGAGATTAAAAATGGCAAGACGATAAAGTTCTAGAGAGAGAGAGAGAGAGAGAGAGAGAGAGAGAGGAGCGGAAAGTTGAAGACTTTTTAAATGTTTTTATCCCGCCCGCTGCAGAGCAACAGAATGTTTAACGTTACAAAATCAATATTTCATGACAAATATCCGCCTCAGCCGTGGAACAATGTCGTACATTTCGTGTAAGTCGCGCTCCGTTATTAACGGACTCGAAACGAGTCGCAATATTGATCGTAAGAAAATTGTGTACTCGCATTTTCCGCTTTCAACTGCAAATCTGTATTTCATTTTATTGATTCAACATTGTATGCCGAGTCCCAACGCGATACCTGCCAACCATATACGTTTTGCGCAAAAATCCAAATTAATTCGCCTTATTGATTTATTTATTTCACGAAAAGGGGGAGAAAAGGGGGGGGGGGAATGTTTACCTTCGCGAGTCGTAATTTATTCGTTGGAAATTTACATTTTTTTTTTTCATCTTCGGTTATTCAATTTGAAAAATAAATATAAAAGATTTAAGGAAATCAATAATTTGAGAGAAACTCGATGATAATAAGAAAGAGGGTAGGTTCCTACCCCTGTCTTCTATCGACCTACAAATTCCTGCTTTACCACCTGAAGTCAACTTGACGACAAACAGTAAATAGTAAACATCAGTTGATAAAGGTTTTTTCGAGTTAAAAATTAGTATATAATTAATAATTGTTGTTTTGATTTTTAGTTTTTTGTATCTTATTTGTTATTTACACTGACTTATCGTTATATATATAAGCACTACTAAAAAATGAGAAATGTTGATAACATGCCATACGTCGATAAACTAGAACGATCGATAATTTTGTATACTTATTTAAAAAGGAAACACTTCGTTTATTGACCAGTTGGAATATAGTTAAAATAAATTCAAGTGTTGCACCATTGTTTCAAGTAATTCAATTATACTTTGCATTCGATAATTGCGAAAAGCAAGAAGTCAAGAAATAATCGAAAACTTGCATTATGCAATTTATTAATCAAGTGAAAAGTTACAAATTATCTGCAATTCGAACTGACTTACGAAAGTTTTAAGCGAGAAGAATTAAACGAATGTGAAACAAACTGGTGCAAATGAATCTGCTTATCCAAGACTCGTGGACGAAAATGGCGCGAAATTCAGTTTCTAATTGTGCAAATCTACAATGAACGAAAACTTATCGACCAAAATAACACCCACTTGATCTCCCTAAGGTTCCAATTCTTGGTAACAAAAGAATGATTAACTGAAATTTATTGTGAAGAAAAAAAAAAAAAACAAGAAACGAATATTTCATTGCAATCGAGCAATTTAATTATTTTGCATTCTTAAACCCGCGCGATTCGTGCTCAAAACTGCCGGTGATTTATATTACAAGATGAGTCACTACTTTGAAACTTCCGATTTCAGTGTTTAAACTTCCAACGCGGATCGTAAAATTAATTACTCCAATTTGTTAAATTGATTAAACTAATATTTACGGTTTGTGCCAAAATGTTCGAGTGCTACGAATTCAGAGTGATTATTACATCTCATTATAAAATGTTACAATTAGCGTAATTTGCGAAATATACGAACATTCCGTCGGGCAATCTAATTCGTTCGGGTATTTTCTCAGGAATAAAAATAATATGAGAGTGTGAGGAAGAAACGTATACGAAGGAAAATATTGTCGAAAAATTCCAATAATTTCTAGTAAACGAATCGTATCGAGCAGATTTTAATTTTTCTTTCAAAGTTTAGATTAATTTTTACCACAGTTATAATAGAGAACAATTGAAAATTGAACAGAACAAAATAAACAATTGAAATAAATTGTTCAATTGAAAAAAAAAATGAAAATCTGCTCGATATGGTTCGTTTACTACAAATTATTGGAAATTGTCCATAATATTTCTCTCAGTGTACCATATTTCATTTATTCCACCCATTAATTTAGAAATGACACGGCTCAAATTAATGTAAGTATTATTTCAATGCAAAATATATTACAAGACGTAGAAAAATAATAAGTAACATTACAAAAATAGTAAATTATACAAGGAGAGAAAAGATTAATAAAAATTACTGACATTGTTAGTAAACTGGTTATATATTTGCGAAATTTGAGAAAGTACTATCTTAAGATAGCAAAACGTATCAATTTCTCGACAATTATTCTTAAAAAGCTGACACTTTTTACTAACTTGGGATAGTAATTTCTCAATTTTTACATTTATATAACAAGTTTGATAACAATGTCAGTATCTTTTTTCTCCATGTAACAAGCAATTCATCAGAATTATTACAAATCCTCAAACATTGAACTTTTTTGCAAAAGAATTAAAAACGAAATCCATTACCAAATATATATAACTTAAAAAATAATAAATGCGCTACTGCAAAAGTTAACAACGATAGTCACCGATGCAAATTTTCATGTACAACATAAAATTGCAATATTTTTTTCAATTTAAAGCTCACCGCGGTAAAATCTTTCCAGATATTCCGAACGATTAAACGGCGAAAGCTTTCGATTACTTTCATTCGGCTGTTTCGCAATATTACATAACGCAACGGCGCGCAATGGTGGACCCATTTTATCTTCGAATAACGAACATTACAATTTAGCATTAATGAGCGTAGAATAGAGAGCCAGGGCGGCACTAAAAATAGTGTTCGCGCGAAATAAATGCCATAGCTTCGTCCGCGACCTGTGTTGCAAGCCTTAATTTATTGTCCCGTATGTTCGAATCCGCGCGTGGAATTCCGTCGCTTTTTATTATTACGGCTAAAAGCGTAATGGCCAAGTACGACGCGCGATACAAATTGACGTAAACTACTTCATAAATTGCAGTTTTAATGCCGCGCTTTCGAAGAGACTTAGCGCGTTCGTAAATAGGGACCCTTAATCATGAAGGGGGCAAAAAAAAAAAGAAGAAAAAAAGAGAAAAAGTTACGGCTTTGAAATGACGCGCGAAGAAACGTGGAGGTTTTTCTTGTTTCTGAAATCTCGGCGACGACAGCGCCATCATCGCTGACAATCAAAAATGCCCGTCCAATGATTAACACCTTTTGAAGTCGTCGAAGGTGATTTCGTCGGATTAAGAAGATCCGAGTGATTCAGTGATGTTACACGATAAATATAACTTAAAACATATTTCACTATTAATAAATAAAGGGATCGCTTAAATCCGACTGACACTTGTTTAATCTATTACGACTTTTTTTTTCTTTTGACAACACGGCGGAGTTAAATATTTTCTGCGAGAATCTTCAGGGTATGCCAATTCCGCTTTATAATTTAATCTCTATTTTATTATCATGGATTAATTTATATAAAATATTATGAATATTTCAAAATATTATTACTGTAAATATTATTTTTATTAAACGTCCAGTGCTGCGCTGGTTATACTATTTCAGAAAAAAAAAAAAAGTAATGTGTAGTCCGGTAAATTTATGTTACTAAAGCGACGGCAGTGGCGCCACTAAACAATCACATTTTACTCAAATGGGACTGAAGAACAAAACGCTTTTAAAATTGTGAGCGTGAAAAAAGGATGTTTGTAAATATTTGTAAGATCAAATTAATGGAGTAAAAGCAAAAAAAACAATAATATTGTTCGTTTACATCCAAAAACAAAGTTTGTTTATATTTTGTTTTTTGAAAACGTTTCACTATAAATTGACTGACAAAAAAGTTACTATAAAATGCAATTTTACAATTGAGAATAAAATTTTTCAAACGTCCGCCGTGAGATCCTCTAAATATTTGTACCATTCTCATTCACTTTGAATTCCCAACATAAAATCTTCGGTTAAATAAGGAATCTCATCCAGTTCAACATTCCGATCAAATTCCAATCAATAATCCAATAAGGCGTAAAATGTTGTTTTAACTACGTATACCTACGAAATAGTGTTAAATTCACAGCAAACTTTACTTGTCTCGGGTGAACTTTAACCAAGAACCCATGAAAAAATTTTATATAGGCGGCATATATGCCACATATATACATTTTTTTTTTCTTTCATGGGATGTACTTTTCTTAGAAGTTCTATCTATATACTGATGATATAAAAGTGTCATGAATATAATAAGAGATAAGAAAGTTTTTTTATAATTAATATTTTGCAGAAATTACACTGAGACAAATTGGACAGAAAAAATTACTGCTTTTATCTGTGTTCCAGATATATATCCGCCATTCAGTAGAAATTACTGGTTTTTAAAAGCAAAGAAACTAGCTTTAAATGTTGTATTTATGAATGAAACAGAAATTGTTCCTTTTAAAAAACTTAAATTTTTACTGAAAGACCGATATACAGCTGAAACACACAGTTAAAAACATTAATTTTTTCTGTCCAATTATTCTTAGTGCAGACATAAACTACTGAATGTTGTCGATTCAACAAAAAATATTTGTTTCAACCAAACAGTAACAATTACCATTATTAAGTTATTGGTCCGAAAATATTTTTGTTTCCCTTTCTTTTGTTTCCAAAACAATATAATCTTCCATTCCCCTAACGAAGGAGGGGGGGGGGCAATTTTGAAATAGAAGTATATTTTAAGAAGTGCAGTTCATTGAAATCAACTTAATAAATATTTACTTAACCAAACTAAACATTTGATTTGGGGAAATGGTGCAACACAAATGCAAAAGTAAACATTTAATCCGTTCTGGACGTAACGGTCCGGCGATCTGTCCGACTTGTTCGAAACAAAGTTAAACACTCTCGAACACTTATGTGATACTTGAAAACGCAACTCATGAATATGCATACAAATTTGAATGCAACTCCCAATCGATATTCATTGCTCATTTTCATTTCCCTTCGTTATTTTTTGCAGCGTTCGCTTTCCTCCTTCGGAAAACCAGATATTTGTTCCTTTTACGACTCTCTACTATCCCGTAATCCAATTGTTTTAAGTAATTACGTATAATGTGTAAATATTATTTCATGTAAATTTGCAATAAACATTTGCCATAAAAATATAATCAATATTATTTTATGTAAATTTGCAATAAAAATATAATCACAATATTTTCAAATGTAAATTTAAAAAGTACCATTGATACAAGTGTTAAACGTTTATAATAAAATTACTTAAAGTACAAGCAGAAAAATGAAATAGTTAATATTCCCATAAAAAATTGGAGTCGAACCCTAAAAGACGATTTATGAAGATTCTTATGATATATTATGAAAGAATTACCATAATAAAGCATTTATTTCAATAAATTTCTTGGAATAAATACACTGAGAAAAAAGTTATATTAAAAATTACTATACCATATGAGTTCTGACAGATATCGTCTATGGTGTCAGCATAATTACTGTACCAATTATATAGAATTTGTAATTTTGTTTGTTATTTTGGTGATTATTTAATACTAGTATATTAAATTTTATTATATCGAATGGAAAATTTCATTATAATTGGTATAGTAATTTCGTAGACACCATAGACGATATCTGTCAGAACTCATATGGTATAGTAATTTTCAATATAGCTTTTTTCTCAGTGTACTTTATTTTAACATTTTTTTTCATATTTTATCATAAGTATGCTCATAAGTTTGTCATAAAATTGTAACAAAACGATGGTAGGCAAAAGAACAAGCAAGATTCAATTTGAGAAAGACAAAATTTAAGACGCAAACGGTGCTCTTAATTGGCTGGATTTGGCATATGATTCTGGCAGCGCAGGGACGTCGCGGATGGCAAAAACATAATGCGAAGAGAAAAATAGGCAGAGGCTCGTTAGGAAAATTAAAGCGAAGGGGCACACGATTTACGATCGAACGGCATCGAAAACAAAACCTGGCACGCTTCCTTTTGTCGTTTGAGCGACAACGCCAGCAATCGAACTATCGGTAAAGGGGAGGAGAGGGGGGGGGGAGAGCTTTTTGGGCCGCTGCCGCAACGTCTGGCACATTTGTCCGTTGTCGCGACAACGTAAATTTGTCGCACCATTCCCACGTAAACTTATTCGCGGGAATTATTAAACGGACCAAATCCCAAGTTGACAATTCACAATAATTATAATCCCAACCAAAATCCAAAACCACGTCATTGTACAGAATTAGAAGGGTTTAGCGGAATACTGGAAATTCATTTCAATGGGAAATAGCCACCCAGTAGGAAATGCTCTACAGGCCCAGTACTGGTAGAGTACTATTACCAGTGTTACCAGTACTGGTATAAATTTGTTTACCAGTACAGTGACGGAATGGTGCCAGTAATGGAGTGATAACACTGGGCTAGTACCCTATAACTAAACGTACCAGTTGTATAGCTATACCCTACCAGTAATCATCCAATGTTGCTCTTGCATTGAACAATTTTTTTCAATCACCAGTATTGGTTCAATTCACTATGGCGTTGATATTTTGCCTGGCATGTCTTACATCTGGTTATCTTCTGTTTTTGTTGATAACCAAGCTCAAACCAGTACCATCTCTATCTGTTTACCAAAGTCTGACTAACAGTACTAGGCCAGAATCGGCCCTGTAGGTCGACTCTGGCAATTTCCCATAGGGCAGGTACTGGTCAAATGGCCTGATATATGGAACCATATATGCAACGCGTATGGACCGTACATGGGATATATTGGAACGTGTATGGACCATATATGGAATGTGTTTGAACCATACACGGGCTATATATATGGCACAGTATTAGGCATACATGGAAAACATGGAACATATATGCGGCATATATGAAAGAAGAATGGATCATATATGAGACATGCATAGAACACATATGGATCACATATGGGGCATACACTATATTTCTATATATGCTCGTCATTCAATTACTCAGCTGAAATAGTAACTTTCAAAAATCGATACAAAAATTGTAATAAAGAAACGCGAAAACAATGAGTCTCGATCAAAGACGAAGCGACTCAGTTTATAAATTATGAACGACGAAACGATATTGATGAAGACGGCGAAATAGAAATGACAAAACAGAGGAGCGCGCTGAAAATTAATCATCGCCGGTCGAATCGCATTGTCCGATTTCGCAACATTTATCAAACTTTAACACCTGAATGGCAACGGCGAATTAAACTTTTAATCTATTTTGCCTCGGACTTGGAAGTCGATACCGTTCGAGGGATTCGAAGAAAGTGCTTTTACGCCACCCCCCCCCCTCCCCACCCCGCTTCGGAAACGTTCGTCCGGGGCTAATTAGGTTTTCTTTGATTGCGCATAGCTACGATGCCGCTACGTTAAAGACGACGCGGCTAATTCGTTCGAGCCGTGTAAATATTTGTAGCGGGCAAGTTTCGTTGTTGGTTTTAACTTTCGTGACACACATAAACAATTCCGTGCCGCTCCGCCGTCGAATATTATAAAAATAAATATCGCGGCGCGATTAGTGTTTGCCCCGAAAATAATAGTTCGAGCAGCATTTCTTCGGAATGCACTGGGATGAAGTATTTTTCATATCAAATGAAATTTTAATTCAAATAACACATATAATTGTACTTGATCGCGACCAACAATAGTATACGAAAAAAAAAGTATTCACTTTGGTAGGTAAATGAGTTTATCTAACAATTTTTAACTAATTTAGTAAGAATTTATTCTATTTGCAGAAGGACTTGGATATTAAATCGAGTAAAATGAATATTTAAACGTTACATAAACTGTATGGCTGACTCAACTGTATTCTTATCCTATGGGGACTCAACATAACCTCAATATGTCAAGGAAAACTACTTGGATTTCATTGTGTTTTGGATTAGATAAATTTGTATGGCTTCAGCCATACAGTGTATGTCAATTGAATCAACTAGCTAAGTTAGTTTTCATCAATTCGACTCACATAAATTTCTTTGGCTACGATAATTATAATTTCTACTTATCCCAATAACAACCAAACAATATATCTAACTTAAATAGAAATTTAGTACTGCATTTGATATTTTTTTCCCGTGTATAATTTAGTTGATTCAACAAAATTGTTCCCAGAGCGTGGCCGTTTAAACGAACTTATTTTTGATTGTGTTATTGTTGCTTTAAGACGAATTATTTTAAGACTTCATGCAGTTAAAAGTAACGCACATGTAAACACTTACCAGTGACGTCCAGGGTCCGGATAACGCCCGATGGATTTGTCATAGCGGTTCCTGAAAGAGAAAAAAAAAGCACACGCTTTGTAAAAGAATGATCAATAAAATAATATCGTTTTTTTTTTTTTTATTATTCGAGAAAACTGTCAAGAGAAGCGCTTTAATTTAAAGGGCTGTTTGTCTCGAAAGCGCTCCGGGCTGTTATGGGTAAATGTTTTGAAAAGTTTTGAAAACTGCTTTATTTTGCGACAGGGAACATTTTATTTTGAATACCAGTATGACTTTTAAAGATTGTCCATGCGATGTTGGGTGTACTAAAAGGGGAAATTATCATGGCAGAACAAATATAAGGAAGTTTAGGAAATTTGATCTGATTATAAATTTTAAACCGATGTAAAAGATTATAAATTTCTAGGTCATGTAAAACTTCTTTTCTTTGCGAATTTTAAAATTATTGTAATTTTACAATGAATTAAACTCAAAGATAATTTTATACTTCGATGACAGTAATAAATCGAAGTTTTAATAGGTTTTACTCTATAATTGTAGTAAAATAAGATCAGAAAAGATTGCAAATAATTTTTAAAAGTATTACAAAGTAGCATATTATTCATAAATTTTATTCATAACGTTACTATCGATTTACTTAAAAAATAAATAAATAAATAAATAAATAAATAAAAAAAAGAGAAAAAGTGTTGTAGTTGCATTTAAAATTCAAATTCTTTTTTCGCAATGCGAATCATACTTATTTTAACGCTCGATTAATTTGTAGAAGATCGTAAAAAAAATCGGAGAAAAGAGAGAGAGAAACGGGAAATTTTCATTATTGAGAGAAAATTGAAGCATTTAATGCTCCGAGGATGATCGTAAATGTGATGTCCATCAAAAAATGTACAATGTCAACGTTATATATTCATTACCCAATCAGAAAGCGCCATAAAACTTTGTTAGCCAATAACCATACATTATTGCACTTCCACGTCCAATCAGCGTGTTTACGATTTTCACGTCGTTAAGTGGAGCAATGTTAATTTTCTCAGCGGACTCCTGAACTAAAATTCATCAAATCGACACGTCACAATTCATGCTCTTTCAATTGCAACAGCTAAATAAATTCCTTGGAATAATGCCGCGTACGTCCAATTTCAATAATTTTTAATCCGCCGCGACTCGAGACGCGTAATTATGTAGCGGCAAAATTGTTCACTATATTTAACCGTCACCTTCGCGCTGTTATCAGCGTTAGATTGAAAATGGGTAATTAATCATTTTAATCCGCAAAATTGTACAGGGGAATTAATCAAATAAAGTTGAAATATAAATTATGCAGTAGTAGATTGAAATTATAATGTAATATCGGCTCATTAAATATGGGGAGCGAAGCTGATTTAACTACTAAAATTGTATCACAATATTTAATTAGATAATGGAAGATAATTAGATAGTAGAAGTTAAGGAAGGAGAAATTATAGAGCAAGTATGAATTTAGACTGTGCAAAATGTACTGAATTTATAAAATATAACAAATTGTGGGTGTGGCCTAACTTTTTCCAGTCACGGATGCATGTGAATGGAGGATTATATTTCTAAGCGACTTATAGAGTAGTGGTAAAGAGGGCGAGACTAGTAACTGTGAGGAAGCGAGTTCTATTCCTTGTTAGAAACATTTTTTCTCATATATTTTCAAAATACTATGTCATCCTGAAGGGATAAAGCCAACTGGATATTATCAGGAAACAATCTGGATAAATGTCTGGGTGTTATCTGGAAATGATCTTAGATAAAGCCTGGAAATAAGCTGGTCCAAGTGCTTTATCCCAGAATATACCCAGACGAATTGTAATCTTGAAAATAACTGAATAGTATTTGACTAAGGTATGGTAGACAAAGTCCAGAATTCACATAGATATATCATCTAGATGCCATCCAGATATTTCCCATTTATTATTCAATTATTTTCGAGATAACCGTCCGCCTGGATATATTCTGGGAAATGTTATTGGGCCAGCTCATTTCCAGATAACATCCAGACATTTATCTCAGATTATTTCTAGAAATTATCCAGACGAATTTTTCCATGTGGACTATTATAAGGAATAGTATAAATCTATACATATTTCCGCGTTATTATAAATTTTTCCAAGTGTATTATAGTTTAACATAGTATAATTTTCACGACAAAATATTACATATAACTATACTACACTTCACTATTCATTATAATAATTTGTTTACTTTGGCAATTTCATTCAACCATAATATCATGCTATTACAAAGTAAGTTCGATTCAGTTAAATTATGCATTTAAATGATTTAAATTGCGATAACGAGCGAACAATACGAATAAAGTTATCTTTGAGTCGCTTTCGAATCTTTGTCAAACGATGCAAACAAATATGTTAAAAGATGAATTATTAACGGATTGTAAATCAGTCAAAGCAATTTGTTAGGTGATCCAATTTTCGCGGAACGAATCCAGACGTCGATTTATTAAATATTTAATATCCATACGGATAAAGGCAATTTATTGAAATTAGTGAAATAAATTCAACTGGATTATTTTTTCGATACAAATAAACAGTTATATATATCTAAATAAATAATGAAAATAATTTATCAATAAGATATAAAATGCACGAGTTCTGTTGGATTATGATAATTAAGAAACGGAAATTATATTTGATCGGCATTTATTTTGCAGTATTGAGACAACGCTTTTAAAGTTGCAGATAATCATACGTTTAAATACATTTATTATATTGAAAGTGACACATTATTATACTTGATATTAATAGAAAATAAACTGTATGAGAAATTAAAATTTTATTAGTAATGAAAGATATTAAGGCGTAATAAAAGTACTTAATATGAAAAAAGAACTGAAAATTGGTTTACCCATATTTGCAACAGAATAAACCTTTGCAGGTACAATTAAATAATCAAACAAAAAAAAAAAAAAAAAAAAAAAAAAAAAAAAAAAAAAATAAGTGACGATCGATCGGAATTGCCAAAATCTTGGCGATAACGATTGGATGCAGTATTCGTTACGACCTGCACGGTCGCCCAATATGTGTCATTATCAAATCTTTGGCATTATGCCATTGGCGTAACGTAGCCTTTCGAAAGTTTCTATGCGAGCACCTTCGATAGTAATAAATGCACAAACCCGCTTTCAACGTAACCTTTTGCGCTCCTCAAAAGTGTCCGCAGTACTTTAAAGCCCGAGTCTACTTTAGCCGAAGATAGCTCAAGACAAATTTCTTGATACACCCCCTACCCCACCCCTCCTCCACCCCACCACACCATGCACTTCTTCATTCGCGATTCGATGAATTGAATTCGGTCCTTTTGAACATTCTACTCAAAAAAACAAGCGCCTTGGTAAAAAATGTATACACTGAGAGAAATTGATATGAAAACTTAATGCTCCAAAACAGATATATATTTAATGCTTATAAATATGATAAATATCATGAGTATATTCTACACTCACAAAAATGTTTATTTAAGAGTAATAGAATATTCTTATATTAAATAGGATTTCCATTCATTATATAGACAAAGCGAAATTCTATTTATAATGAGAATAAATTATTCTTAGAAAACATATATTTATACAAAGAATTATTTCCATTTATATTAAATGGATTTGTTTTAGAGAAAAGAATAAAATAGTTTTAGTTTAAGAATATTCAACAGATGATAACTGAATATTCTTATTTTCAATAGATTTTCTATTAGTTTTAATAAGAATATTTTCTTTGCACAAGTTTCTTAACGGAAGATATTTTTTTTTGAGTGTAGCTTTATAAATATATACAACTATGTTACTGTTAAAAACACTAAATTGTTTCTTTTAAACGGAACATTCTTGTATTGTATTTCTCTCAATGTATGATTTTAAACTTTATCACGTTTGTATTAATTGGATATATTATAATGGCACAGAGATTCCATTGAATCATTTATTTCTTTTTTATTATCACTTATTTGTTATTTGCAAAAAAAGTGCTTTCGACGGGGAACGGACTGAATTTCGCGAACGCGTAATATTTCACCGTAAGTGTTCCGTGGATTGTGCGACGACAACCATTAATTAACTGAAATTAATTTTCGAAATTGCACGAGTCAAATATAGCGTGTATATTGAGTTATTACTATGGCGCAGTGCACTCTCAAACGCGAGTTATCCTATCAATACACTGAGAGAAATATTATGGAAAAATTCCAATAATTTCTAGTAAACGAACCATATCGAGCAGATTTTCATTTTTTTCAAAGTTTAGATTAATTTTTACCATAGTTATAATAGAGAACAATTTAAAATTCAACAATTTGTATACATGTATATAAGAGAAAAAAACCTCGCAATTTTTCCTATGCTGGGAACCGATAAATTTTATAAATCTTATTATTATATTCTTTTGACTGTTAATTTATTAAAATACCACATGTTTTACGTTAGTCTGTTGCATAATACGGTAATTTTTCTTCGAAATTTTTTCTGCTTGTAGAAATACTTATTTTTTTTTTTTAGTTTTGTACTCAATGTTATTAATTGTCGTTCGAAATTATAATTTACATTAAATAATTCAAGCTGTTTATAATAACGACAACGGTAAGCAATAATGCAAAACGTAAAATTCATTTACGCGGACGAACGTCGTCGAATAACACGGCTAATTAATCGCGAAATTACACTAGTGTCCGAAATATGAAAATAAACGATGATCCGAAAGAAATAAAGGAGCCGGAGTTATAAAATTATATCGCGCGGTAAAAATAAATAAATCGTGATTATTAAACAATTATTACGGCCGGCCCGTGGCACACTTTATATCGCCGAATTACTTTCGATTTTTTCATAAAAAAATTTTTATTACACCCTCGCTCGACTAGGGTAATTGAGCTGCCGAATTTGCAGAGAAAAAAAAATTGTAACGAAAATTTATTACAAATTATACCATTTCAAATATTCGAAGAAACTTTCAAAATAATTCTAAATATTGATTTAGAATTATTTAGAAAATATTAGTCTTTTTTAAATTCTAGTGTGAATAAGAGATGGGCGTGGCCTAAAAGTATAGAGTGGTGGTAAAGGGCGCGATTAATGACTGTTAGGGAAAGAGTTCTATTCCTTGGCCACACATTTATCACATAATTTTGTTAAAATACTTTGAGGAACAACAATCGAAAAAAAAATACTAGACTTTCTAGTAAATAATGGATATACTTGTCTTCTTTTAAGAAATACTAGTGTCTAATAAAATGTAGTGAAAATATTATTATTTTTGTTCAATTTTTAACATTTTATACTAGATTTTAAACATATTTTACTAGACACGAATAGTGTTTTTTATCATTAGACCTCTCTTTCACTGTATTAATAAGGAATACCATAAATGCACCCATATCCTCGAGTTGACATAAAGTATAACAAAAATTACTAACAATTTCTCTCAGTTTAGTCATAACTTTTTACCGAATTAAATTATTAATACGAAAACATAGTAACATTAAGTTACCAGCATTATTATAAAGTTAAGTAATTATTTTAAACTTTTTTCGTTGCACAACCTATACATCCTGTTCAGTCTAATGGAAAGTAACTTTTCATTGTCATTCAAAAGCATCAAAAAGTATCGAGTTTCGCATCCAGAAGCAGAAAAATAAAGAGTTAATTTTACCATAAAAAATTGGATTCCTACCCAAGAAGACAAATTATGAACATATATACAATAAAATATGATATAAATACTAAAATAAAGTGCTTTTTCCTACAAATATAGTGGAATTTTTACAGATTTATTGGAGTAAATGCTTTATTATAGTATTTCTTTCATAATTTATCATAAGAATATTCATAAATTGTCTCTTTGGGTTTGAATCCAATTTTTTATGGGAATATTAACTGTTTTATTTTTCTGCGCGTAATTTGAACCTTGCTGAAACTGCAATTAAAATTTGAGGGAATTAAAAATGCAAAAAGAAAAAAAAAAAAAGAAAAAAGAACGATATAGTATTTGGCAAGATGTTTGCTTTACTGCGGAATACAATTGAGAACAATGGCTTTTTGGCGGGAAGAAAGGAATCGGCTGAATGGAAAGAAATATTAAAGGGAAAACAGGAGAAATGAAGTTACGCGTAAACATTGCGACTTTGAAATAAGCGCAAAAATACGAGCTCATCTGGTAAAATGCCCCAAGAGGAAAATCCCTCCCGATGGGAATGAAAAGCCATTCTCGGCTTTGAGTTCGAAAAATCAAAAAGTTCAAGTTCCGCGCGGCCGTCTATTTTCACGGGATCCGTTTCCGCCGACAAATTCAATTTCAGCGCCAGGCCTTTATTGCCAATCATGAAAATCGACCAAGTCAAACAAAAGCAAACATCTCTGTGTGGCGTTTATTGTAAATACGACGGGCGAAGTAGAAGAAAAAAAAGGGCATACAAATCGAACGGTCGGGAACCGTTATTGCTGGCAAATACGGCAGAATCGTAAAAGCCCTGCTTCGATTAAATATTGACGTACGAAACAATCATTAGCCTATTAAAAACGTCTTTGTAGGTGTACCATTAGAACTGTTCGACAGATATATCCATTTGCTGACGAAAAATTGACAAAGAGAAAGGACGGAAACGTGCGCAGTGAAATTCGTGTATAATCCAATGGTTCCATCCATTTTATCTTATGAAAGTATATAAGAGATAAAGGAAGGAACGTATGCGAGCTGTTCAGAAATTCTGTTATATTCTATGTACGAAATGAAACTGAATTTTAGATCTAAAAAATGTATATTCCCAATTGAAATGTATTGGTATATATATATGGATGGAGGAGAGAAATCGTTACGTCAGCAACAAATAATACATAAAAATATATTTCTGTGTAATAGAAGTATGTCGTAAAAGCAATTTCTTGATAGCGATATTGAAATGATTGGAAATGTTAAATTTGTCAATATCATTGACTTTGCACTTTAAATATTGGATCGATTGTGCGTTTACATATTGCATCGTTGTATCATGGCCATGTATGGTGAAATAGTTATTTAATATATCCTAGTAGGACTTTTTTATTTAATTCTACAGCCCCAGTACTGGTACAAGACTGTTACCAGAGTTTTTATCACCAGTGCTGGTAAATTTATTCAACTTTGACATTTATATTGTGTTTGACATGTCTTACATCTGTTTTATGTCTGTTTTTGTTGATACCCAAGCTGAAACCAATAAACAGTAACTGTTTAGCAGAGTCTAGCTGATAGTACTCTACCAGAATTTGGGCCAGTAAATCTACTCTGGCAATTTCCTATATATTATCCTATATATGAGCCGATTCTGGCCCAGTACAGTTAGCCAGACTTTGGTAAACAGATAGGGCCGGTATTGGTTTGAGCTTGGTTATCAATAAAAACAGAACATAACCAGATGTATTATCACTGTACTGGTAAACTAATTCACCAGTACTGGTAACTCTGGTAACAGTACTGTACCAGTACTGGGCCTGTAGAACATTGTGTGAGTGTATGACCAATTAAATATACAATAACAATTATTACGTAGTTTTTATAATTATGGAAAAACTATACCTGTCAAACTAAATTGATAAACATTACAATTTATGTAATAAACTATATTTAATTTCATTTATTAAAGAAAGTCCAATTACTTCCATTTCTTAATATCAAAAAGCTTCATATTCATACATTCTAAGAGCAGAATATTTGTGTTTCCTATGTACTTCTATAAGGGAGAAACAGCGACAGGATGAATTTTGATGTAATTCAATTATTTAACGGGGACTGTTGGTTTGAAGGTACAAAGGCTTATGACTTTACACGGGTTAAGAATTTGAAAATGATATCCCGAATTCACCCCACGTTGCTTACACGTGTGGTGATTCTTAATAGCAGGGACCCAGATTTTTATCTCGCGTCAATTTCTCGGGAATTAAAATAATCGTACAGATATAGGATGAAGGATAATTCACCAAGGCATTCAAACTATTCATTTAATTAAACCGTAAATTCAAAGTAAAAAAATGACAAAATCTGCATATACCCCATCAATCTGTCCTTGATTGTCACGTGCGTATCAAAACCACGCGAATTAAGATATGGTTCAATTTAAAGACCACTCTATAATTTACGGAAAAAAAGTAGTAATCCCACTGGAATAACTCAATCCTTCATATAGAAAAAACAAAAAAAAAGATAATATCGATTTATTATAATATTTATGTTTGATTAAGTCAGTTATAATTTAAATATGAAAAAATTAATTATTTTATTATACGTTCGGTCAAATTATAAATAGATGATTCTTTCTTCCAGGTAATAAAAGTTAAGGTCACATTTGACAAAGGTATTAATATTGTTACAATCGTAACATTCCAAATCAAAGATAAGCAGTAAACTTTAGTTTCAATAAAATGATACATAAATGAAATAAAGCCGGAAAATGATATAGAATAACGAGCATCGAAGGTTCGTGAAGAAGCATGTAATGTAATACTATACAGTAGCGATAAGTAGTTGGTGCCTTTGTTTAGTAAGGTATAAAAAGGCGATGCTCAAAGGGGCGGTTGGTTATTCAGTCAGTCAAAATGTAGAATTAAAGATTATTATCCATTTAGTCATTGTAATCCACACATGTTTAATCATACACAATAATTAACAGTAAACATACAATCAGAACAAGCATTAAGAGGAATAAAGGAATTGAACAATCATTGAGAAGAATTATTTAATTAACCCAACGTCTACAACGTAACATTAATTGGTGGCAACACAACCACCCACGT
>JABFPN010002972.1:0-19789 GCA_022817305.1 Leptoteleia sp. ZL-2020
CGAGACTCAGCAAACGTTAGTCGAAATGATTTACCATACGATCGATGAAATGTCCATACTTTTGTCCCGTTGGATTGGATAATGAAATTGGAGAATAAAAGTTATCCAAACGATGATAGGCTGGGAAGTGAGAAATTTCCTCAGCCTAAATTTCCACCCATAACATGCTAATGAAATGAAAACTAAAATGGATCCGCATTTGCTGAGTTTCCGTACTTGCGCGTCGGCGAAATTTTTTAACAGATTTTAATGACACACACACACACAGGCACACGCATTATCACGAAAACTTTCTGTGTTATGTGTTCGTTGGATCGCGATGAAAGGTCGGCGTAGTGTGACTTCATGTGTGTATCACTTTTTACATGTATGCAAATTCGGAGGAAACTGTTTAATGTGTCGCGTTGTGCACGCATAAACACGTGATGTGTACACAACGGCTGGATCAGATCCCATGAAAAGCACAGCTTCGAGTCAGAGCACGATAAGGGGGTCGCTAACCAAACACGCCTCGCACGCGAGGCGCTGACTCCGAGCTGCATAACACCGTGCACACCACGATTATAATCAAACCTCACTCACTATTACACGGCCAATGCTCTGGGTATGTCGTATGCTGGATGGATTAATTGACTTACTTAATTGATTAATTGATTAATTAATTAATTTCCGACCTTAACTGACCGTTTTATACTCCATACGATGTCTATCTGTACTCTCTTCTGTATACATATATATTAATTCTATATACATATATATATATATTTTTGCATATGTGTATGTACCTGTACATATACATGCGAATCGTTGTTGCGATGTTGGTGTTGTATAATATTAATCATTGTTCATGTTGATGTTGTTACCTTGATGTTTCTTCGTGTGTTGTTTACTCGTTGTTACCTTGCTATTTGATGTTTGTTGTTGCACTTTATATATTACATATATATATGATCATGGTATATATGCATAAGTGTATATATTATGAAGATATACGTTGAAAGTGCGCACAAGTTGGTTGTGTATATACACCGAAGGTCGGATTCGGACGCCATTTTTCAAGGACGGGCGAATTTTGTTTTTCTTTGAAATGTCAATTGAAAAAGAAGTATGTCGCGGATTTTCTCGGTTTTGCTCGGACTTTTTCAACTTTTCATTTTCGACGGCAATCTGTTCAGTTTGATTGTTTGCATCGCCAAAACTTAATTGGACGCAAACAAATCTGTCGCTTATTACTGAAAATTTATACGTTATTGGTAATAGGGAAAAGTGCGTTATACTTTCTTTCATTTCATTAGAGGTACCTTTTCGAGGAACGTTAACCAAAAATATTGAGCATATTTTTAGCCATGATGCAAACTAAATCTAACTGCATTAAATGTTGCAATTTAACTTCTGTAATATGTCCGAGGATTATCTTGCTTGCGAAACAACGAAATGACGAATATATAAATAATTGAATCGTTTGCAGATAGTGCGAGGAAAAACATTTACTGTCTTTCTTAGCAAGTAATGAATAATTATTGAAAGTAAGAAGAATAGTTTGAGTAGTTCAAGATGCATGTACGTTCAGTACATCGAAATTAATTTATATTATTTTTCAAATTAACAGTTTTAACTTTCAATCAAAATGTCTAATTTGCTAACAAGAACAATAACTCTACATGCTACAATAATCTGCGTGTTATTAAAGTAATAATGACATCACAATTTTTATTTCGTTTTATCTTTTTATGATGATCCCATGACGAACTGTGTAAACGTATAATTCTCGAATGATATTTTTTTCATATTTTCAGTAAATATAAGTATTCGTGTATAAAAATAACTCCAACTTTAGATTATGAAAAACTAATAAAAACGCATTAGATTGCACAACTCAATAAAAACAAGCAATTTTCTCGAAAAATCTTTTTATATACTCAGTTATTGTAAAGAATCGTTTGATTTATTTTCGCATTAAATGGTTTATTTTGTTGAAAATATTAATGAAAATTAATTTGTTTGTTCGCATTCAAGTTCAGCGTTCATTGAAGGATCCTCTTAAACTGTACATTAATCTTTTTTATAACAAATTGATGGATACGTATGAAATGTGGTTTCACGTCGCCAAAAATTTCGATCACAATACCATTTTTCTTCCGTGTATATACACGTATGTACACACGGGTACGTAAATACAGACATACATGTATATTTCAGCCAGCCGACCAACCAGCCAGCCTCACGCTTGGAGTGCCTATATACACATATTTATATATCAATATTAATATTATATCGATATTAACGATATGTATGGAAGATGTTTCAAGGTTCGCACAATACAAAAAAAATTTTTTTTGTTCGTTGCGTCCTCATTTATCTGATAGATATTGATTCCAATGTCATTTCAAAGATACAAACAAAGAGCAAATGAAATTCTTTGAAACATTTTCAATAGAACATTTGATGCTTGAAATTATCATCACTGTTTCATGTTGTTTCATGTACAATACCACTGAAAACCACCTCCCTGTAGCAGTGTTAAAATATCAAAATATAAAAGCACAAAATAAAATATTAACAATAATAAAATAAAATAAATATCAAGCATAGTTTATTATAAATGTTCAGCTACAGTTCAGTTTATTATTTAATTACTTAAATAAGTAACAAATGTATAATTTTCCAAACAGGTAAGAATCGGTTTTCGATTAAAAATTATATTTAAGTAATCTGTTGTATAAATAAGGAGAAGTGGAATTAAAATGATTTTAAATCTAAAAAAAAAAAAAAAGGATGGTGGTTGAAAAGTGGTGGTAAGTTGTTTGCTGTTATTTGACACGTGGGAATTATGTTTCAGGATTGCACTCGCCACATGAAGGATTGGCCGGTGGCTCCGGGCAAAGTATGTCGGGTCTAGCATATTATCAACCCGAGCATCCCGGTTCTGCTGGAGTTGTAAAGTATCCAGAAAATGGTCACGATACTCTTTCAGACTTCGTAACGTTCGTCTGCCAGGAGGCTGAAAATACCCAACAAATACCCCAGGTACCCCACAGACCATTTATCATTTACCGACTTTGTATTCGCACTTGATACTTTTTTCACTCAATTGATCAATCAGTCTTTTACATTTTTATTCTCAATGCAAGTATTTCGGCTCTTAAAATTGATAAACGTAATTTATTTTCAAATGTTTGCAATCAAGAACGAAAGACGGTGATAATATAGTTTACTTTGTGTCGAAGAAAGAGAATACATCAATTTAGACCACTGTAAGAATAATTAATGAATAACTCGGCAATTCTAACTGGAATTAAAATACAAAAGTGATCAATGAAATTTCTCTATTCTAATTTCAGTTTAAACAGTAAGAATTCATTGATTATTATTCTCAGGGTAAAGATATCTTTTTTCTCTTAGTGTACGTTTCACTTAATATTAATTAATTGATGCGAAAATATTTCATTAAAGTAAAAGAGCATACTAAATTGGCCACTGTAAAGGTATTAAAATTGCATTATTATACAATGACTATGTGATGATCATTGACAGATATCAAGGGTGAATACATTTGAGATATTACCTCGTTGTCTTTGAATAAAGTTTGGAATATTGGAAACTAAGAACTTATGGTGATTTGCCAATTTGTCGGCTGATATGGAGTTATTGATTTTATCTTGTGTCGTGCAAAATTTTCCGATGAGCGAAGGCGATTTACCGTTTTCCGAATGAAGGCAGCGAGCGTACGTCGTTATCTATGCTATTCTTGGTCCACTTGACGCGATCCAATCGCCCCGAGTATGTGTACGATATATATTTTTTCGAATTCGATTACAAATGAGAACGTTTGTTACTTATATACGACGTAGTAATTTACATAAAATACCCATTCGCTTAACGTTAACGTTTTAATAAAAGTTTTCAAGTAGATAATAAAATTAATTCTGTATTTAAAGATGCCACGTGAACAGAAGATTTATAATAATTATAATAACAATTGATGCAATAATTATGATTGATTTTCACAATTCATCTATTTTGCGAGCATTAAAAGTTGCCATGGAATAATATGATTTCTTCATTACTCCAAATGATTCGTATGATTGAACGCCTTTATCCTTCGACATAGTCCACTTATTTTACAACATAATTCATTTAGATGACCCAGCACTTTCTTATACTTAGTATCTTATACTAAGTGTACTTAGTATCACTGGAATTTATCTAATGGATTACCCGATAATCCACTTAGATTATCTCATTCACTAGCTAAATTACTAGTTACATTGAGTAAGTCAACTTTACCATTTATCACAAACTTGTAGCAATTATAAAATGTATCCGGGAAGTACAGTTCACATTGTTAATACCTGCTGATAAATTATCATTGTAATAAGTTTAAATTGCTTAGTTCTGAAGACAAACAAATTCATAAATTATCAGCCCGTAAAAGACAATGTAGGAATTAAATTGACGTAAATTCTATAAACTTCATATACACCGTTTCTAATACTTCGAATCAAATTATTCTCAATTAACACCATTCTTCTTTTTCTTTTCTGCTTTCTCGACTAATTTTTTTCGTCAACAATTTTGTCATTATCAACAAAATTTAATCATTATTCTTCATTAGAATGACACGCAGCTTTTTGTCGAAGTTCGAATCAATAAATTCCTACCAAAAGAGTGCGAGTGTATGGGTGTACAAAAAGTAACGGGAACGGATCGAACAGCGAATAAATACGTGTCCAAGAATTTTAAAAATCTTATCCAATGATACTAATATTGATTGTCAACGTGCAGCACGTAAGAGTGGAACGAAGGTGACAATGAAATCTTAAATAGGAAACCCAATTTTTTTTGTCGCAGATTAAATTCCAAATTGAGAATAAAGAGCAGTTTATCTGAAGCATTTTTCGTAAGTTATGATTCTTTCAAAAGCTCTTAATATTTTCAAGTTTAACTGTTTTAAAGGGTAAGGAAAATTTGAACTTCGACAACCCGCAACACATTCAGCAATAATATAATTAATACTGTATATAATTATATTCATTATAAAATTAATTATAATTAGATAAATCTATTACGAATAATCACGGCTAAATTAGTTATATAATAAAGTAAGTAATATTTTAAATAACTCGGTGAAAATTGTATGTAATGAAAAAAAAGGGGGCGATTGGATCGCGCAGGGGTTGATTGATGATCGGTTGTGTACTACTTTCAGGCTCAACTTTCGGGTTCGCGGCCTGGCGTACAAAAGTTCTCTCAGTATTATCCGAGTTCCATGTTGCCTCCACCGCCTCCGGCGCCGATGGCGAGGCCAGTCGCCATCATTAGGTCGACAGGGGAGCTGTCGACGACGAGCGCGAACTCACCCCCGACTTCGTCCACCTCGCCGACCGATCCTTCGGAACTTGGCCCGAACCAGGAACAAATCGCCGCTGGTATGGTGAGTCCGGTGTGCCATACCTCGGTGGACCCCGGGGGACGAAAAAGTCCCACCAGGATCCTAGTCACGGCGCCGCACACGAGCCGAGAGTACACGTTTGCTCATTTTCACTCACAACCTGGTCAGGTAAATCAGTTTTTTTTTATCCAAGCCACGAAAAGTCTCTCCGTGATACTCAAAATTCAAACTGACCGCCCAATGGCCAACGGAATCGATGGTGGCTCCACACAATGAACTAACATAACATATTAAAATAATATACAATTGTAAATTCTTTATTTGTATTTAATTAGCACTAATTAATCAATGAATTGAAGATTTATCGTTAATTAAACTTATATTCTCTCGGAGAATATTTAATATCAGCAATTAAAATAATAATTATCGTGTAAAATTTAACAATTAGATACTTCTGGTTTTGTGTACATTATATTAGATTATATTGTATTTTAATATATTTTGTTTTCCTGTTTTATGATACGTTATTTTATTTGATAATAGAAGTGAATAGAATTTTAGTTAGTTCATTGAGGTATGCACAATTAAGAATGAAAATGATTGCGGTTTTACATTCAAATCTTGAGAGCTTTTATTTCGGAGGAAAATTTGAATGGTAGCGTTGCGATGTACCAAAGTTGTTTCTGAGAATTGTTTGCATTGAAAAGATGAGTGGAAAATGAGAAGGGCAAAGTCCTCGTGGTTGAATCCCAGTTCACGTAAAGACGTGACAATTATCGAGCGGGAAATTTGAAAAGTTTGGTGCCTCGCGTTCACCCGTCGTCGTCTCTTAAAATTACGGCAGAATTTCGGGCGAGAGAAGAGGGTAATTGTCCTGAACTGCGGCGAATCCTTGCCAAAGTCTGACTCCACCGCGTTAATTAGAGTACCTCGGTTTATTATTCCTCGCGCATTATTTCATGCAAATAACACACAATTATTCTGGCTTGCATAAAAACTGCGTTGTACTTAAGACGTATTCAAATTGTTATCGCTCACTTCGTCAAATTATACAAGGTAGTTCCCTTTTTGCACATTATCATCCAGCAACGGACTTTTTTTTTTTATTCGTTTGCAATTCATTAAGAAATTAATTTAGATAACATGAGCATTTTGTTTGTTCTTGAATTTAACATATGTGCTGTATCAAATTACATATATTGCATACACTAAGAGAAATTTGTTAATAGTTTGTACGATATTTTATAATATATTTAAAAAAATAACACTTTATCTATAAGTAATTTTAAAATACTTCATTATATTATGAAGAATAAATATATCAAATAATAATAATTTTCTCCCAGTGTGCAACACTTGTTAAAAGTTCAATAATTTAATCAATTTTTTAAAGTTTATTGATTACAAACATAAGAAAATGAGCCATAAGTAATAAATGCAAGATAATTTTAAAATTATTCCTGTTACAATAGTTTTTTTAACGCATACATACCCTTATATTCATTTGTACCACATATAATAAATTAAAACAAGTCAATAAATTGTTAACAGAAACAGCAATAACGAAGGGATGTAATTTTCAGCAAATCTTTACGTATCCGACTATCAGTTCGATGTCTGGAGTAATATCGCCGACAAATCTTTCGCTGTTCTCTTCCCCCGTGACGGTGACGAGACCGGTGGCAACGCAGAGATCCGTATCCAACATACCACCCCGCTGGAATACGGCGCCGTTTATAAACCTCGAAGACGATTATAACATGATCGCACCAATTATTGCTGGTACAACTAGCGAACCTCCCACCGCCATGGATGAAGGTTCGTCGGATTTATTGTTACTTTTATTACTTCTTGAATGTCCTTTTTATTCTTTTCTTCGGAAATGGACGCTCTGTTCCGTTAAAAATTATTTTACTGCACGGGACATTATGAAAGACCATATTAGTTAAGCATCGTGTAATGGACTTCGCTTTATTATAAGAAATAAGGGCGGCTTCTTTTAATCGACTTATATACTTTCAACGAAAATGAATAGTATTCTGTAGTTAATACATTTCTCAATAAATAAATCACGATGTTCTTTGTTAAGAAATCGCATTGATTCAGCGATGATATTGCATTGTGAAATGTACGAATGTACAATGAAAAGATGGATTAAATGTGTTTTCATTTAATATTACTGTATTTCAATTAAAGTAATGTTTAATTTGAATTAGAAAATAACTTATTAAATTCCAATAGTTCCATCAACTGAAAGAATTTCAGTTAAAGTGGTTATAGTAATTGTTTATAATAATATTAAATAGCTAAAGTGCAATTACTCTCTTTATATCAGAGATTAGAATGAAATAGTTATTGTGACCATTTATTTTCCCAATGTATCTGTCTAGTTTTGTTCATGAACTGTTGTAGTATTACATTTGTCAACTTTGCGTCCATATACATGTTTCTCCAGCATTATTTTTGCCAGTTTCTTTTTTTATTTTTAAAAAGCATTTGCCATTGTGAATATCGAATGTGAATTTTTTTTTCCAGAACGTTATTTCCATCCAGTGCACACGAGCGGCGTCGTGGACAAGAACGGGACTGGTGGTTTGATGGGGACCGAGCTCGGTGTAAACACGGACCCGTCGTCGCACCATCACCACCAGCAGCAGCAACCGCAACAAGTGATGCAAGACAAAAGCGGCAGGCCAAAGTCTCCCCCGTGACACCGGAGACTGCACCCCGCGCGAGTCTCCTATACGTCATATCTCGTTTGGTTCTTCGACTTTGCCAAACGGTGGGTACGTTCAACAACACTTTCCCTTCATTTCTCCGTTCGAAAGACGCGTGCCTTCCTCAAACGCATCGAAGTGGATTTGGACATTCATCGATTATCTGTCGACGTGAAATTCTGCTATTTATTTTCTCTATTTTGTTGTGATTTTTGACATCAGTCTGACCGAAAATTCGTCGTTTGATTTTACTTCTATTCCGCTTGTTTTAAATCCTTAAAATTTGTTTGTTTTTGCTAATTTTTTTTCGTCACTTCGAATCGACTCTTACTTTTCTTCTCTTCATGCGTCTTCTCGTTTTGTTCTATTTAATTCAATTTTTATTTCGTTTAATTCGTTGTTTTTTTATGAGAAAGAGAATCAAAAGAGGTACCGAAAACTGATTTTAACAATGAGCAAACAAAAGCTAACGACAAAAACGTTGAGTGATATTGTTATTGTCGTTGTAATGTCTGCGACAACAATAAAGATAGTGATAGCGACGATAATTGTAATCCTAACTGTAATGATAGTAACGATAATAATTATTCGCATCCAATGCTGCTAAAAATGTTCCTGTAAGTATTACAGATAGTTACAATGATAGGCATTACGAAAGGCGACGAGAAATTAAGGGTGCTAATTGTCACAATATGAGCGGCGATCCGAGCCTTGACTGGTCGATACTGAATTCTTGAACGTCACTTCCATCTATTTGTTCCTGTTACGCCGCATTAAATTGCGGAACGAATATGACACAGAAATATTTATCGCTTCCAAATGAAAACTAAATTTGTTAGTGACAAAAGAGAAATGTAGTGGCAAAAGTAGTACACGTCGAACGATTGTTGTAAAAACATAGCTTACACAAGTTTTAATGAAGTAAAAAGTTAAAATTAATTTCAGTAAATTTGTTATTAAAATTTTGACGCGTAGAATTATTTGATTATTTTCAAAATTCAAAAATTCGAAAATCATTAATCGATCTTAACAATGTTCAATTTTACGTCAGTTAAATTTCACTTGCACTATGTTAATTCAAAGAATTGGAAATGGAATGCCAGATAGTACCAGTTGCGATTCGATGCCGATTGATAACGGTTCAAAACGCCTAATGCTCAGCCTAATTAGTGCTAATACTAGTACTGACTAGTGCGAACTAGTCCTCGGAGGCTGCTAGTTAGAAATTATTAAAAAAAAAGGTAAATGAAAACAAACAAATTAATATTTATTACTCGTTACTGTTAATCGAGCACGAACGACTCGAACTGTGCAGACGATTAATTTGCGATACGGAAAAAACGAGTTTTATTTCTTTTTCCACAAAACGGAGAACGTAGGTAATCAAACCAAGGAAATTGTAAACTAGAGACTGTCCAAAATGCTTCCAGCAGCTAAAACTTTTACATAAAAGATGATAAAAAGCAAAAAAAAAATGATAAGATTAAAGGTGAAGTAAATTAATGTAAACGTTTTTTCATGACGCGAATTCAAATGAAGTCAACGCGAACGAACAAATAAATATAAACGAGTAACAATAAATGATACACGCGTTAAAGAAATAGGGATAAGGGAACGAAACCTGTCCGACTCGTATTTTCTATATAGATACTATCCGAGAGGCGAGTTCAATGCTTTAAGAAGAGGAAGCGAATAAACGATACTATTATAATGAACAAAGATGGAATTAAAGTTTAATAAAGTCTTCATGAAAACTAGCTCGTGCGAATTGATTTTGTAAGCTGGTCATTAGGGATAAGGTTGAAAGGGTGCTTGACCTGTTGAGACCTGCGCAAAATGACTACATCATTAACTATATTTTTATAGTTGTATTTATCGTGATTATAGATGATCATTTGCTATATTTATATAGTGACAAACGTATGGAGTATGCGAATTCAAGATGTAAAAAAAGGGAAGGAGAAATTGAACGTGGTTGAAAATTGTGAACGGCGGAACGATACCGGTTATCGGTGTACATTTTTCAAAGAGCGACTCCGTTCCGTGCGCGTTCATCGCTTGACTCTAAGTGCCACTGCTGGACGTCACTGAAAAGACACCCAATTCGATACCGCGAACAACACCGTAGCTATATTCCAATGTATTTTGATCGCGATTTAAAAGTAAATTCATTTCGGTTGTTGATAATGTAGTTGTACGTCGATATCCCTGCGCGTCTTCGAATTTTACAACGAGCGCTTATTTATTTTTCAGAAACGGACAGGCAGGAATGTAGAAACTGTTGCTAAAGCATTGGTGAATGAAGTTTGTAAATATGATAGTATTTATTGCGTTTTGTAAATAGTGCAAAGTCGATCGACGAGCGAATTTTATTTGTACATAATTGTTTTCGTAATCAGTTTCGGCCCGCCTTTTCGCGGCCGGCACATTTTCATTTGCTAACGGAACCGAAGAATTTGCGCGCGAAACGGCGATCCGGATGAATCATTATTCGAACAGTCACAATTGGCATGGCGTGTGCTCGATCGAACAGCAAAAATTGTACGACCGCTTAACTCGAGATGCCCGTTATTTCATAATCCAACAAAATTGTACATTTGTTGCTTGTGACCTTACAAACTTCAATCACGTTAGGTTTATTTTGGTCATTGCCTTGGTTGTTAGTATCACACCGTTATTTGCGAGAGATGTCAGCTGTCTTGGGTAATCGTGATATTAATAATTTTGTTAATCGTAACGTTATTCACAGCGTAGTAGTTACATGACTTGTACTATTATTACTATTATTATTATTATTATTATTATTATTATTATTATTATTATTATTATTATTATAATTATTATTATGATGGATTATTACTGTAAATGATTTAGCTTGGACTTCGTTACTTCGTTTGGTTTGTTTAATTAACGAAGCAAACTGATCAAAATAAGATAATGATCGTTCAATGATTTGTTCATTTCAATCACTATTCGAATCTATCCTCTTCTGCTTAAACTAACAAATTCGAAATGGCGGCACCCTATCAATCGGACGTAGCTATGAGAAAAAATAAATAAAAAAAAAATGAAACAAAATATTATTCGTGTGAGTAATAGCGGCAGCAATGATGGTTAATGAGTAATCCAGAACATTGGAAAGTCGATGTAAGAATGAAAAATTGGATTGATGTTAGCGAACGAGGGAAATGATAATGCCGAGATAATAGAAACAATTCAACTTTGTCAGTCTTGTCGGTGAAAATTTTCTAACTAGAAGAGACGATGCTTTTTCATTAATCATGAAGATTTAGCAAGCGTATGATAGTTGGCAACTGTCAAAGCCAGAACTGTGACGAAAACTTTTTCAGATTTCTAATACAGTTGCTGCGGTTATTACTAGCAATACTACTACTATTACTGCTATCAGACTAGTAATACTAATACTAATACCACTACTACTATAATTGCTAAACAACTATACTATGGTAACTACTGTTATGATATAACCATTACTGATAACTACCACCATCTTCACCACCACGAATAATTTTACTACTGCTCCAAAGCTATAACTATAGCAATTAACTAACGACTAATGCAAACAAGGAAATACAGTTACTGCTAATTATAAAGTACTTAACACGAGCGCTAAATATAATGTATTGCTAAAGGATGCGACGTTCTGTATTGGCATTGTTGAAGGATGTTCGAGAGGTGTATATTTATATGGATCTTTTTGGATTTTCAAGCTAGAAGTTGAGAGATAGTAATTCTCGGAGCTGGATAACGAGTCGACGCTCAGCGGCTTTGGACTTTTACACTGTATTTATTCTGAAGTTAAACTTTTGAATCACATTGACAAAACATTTTCTAATGTTTTTAAACAAAGCAACTGAAATCCGAATAATTTTGAAAACTACACTTATTCTGTTTGTACGAAAACTTAATTTCAAATTGCACCATTTATCTTTCATTACAAACTCATTATAAATATTTGATAAGAAATTATATTTTTATTTCACAGCAATTTATAATCAAACCTTCTATTAATCGTAAATAAATTGTTTAACTTTAATTAACATTAAAGTGTTTATTGAATCAAAAGTTGATGAGAGAGTTCAATTTCAAATAGATAAAAATTTGAAAGTCTTGCCGAAAGGAATATTTCTTTTCTCATAAAAACGCAATAATTGAACAATAGTGTACATAATTAAGTAACAACAATAAAAATTACTAAAATAAAACAAAGTTACAGCGCAATGGTGATATAGAAATGCGCGTCTATTCTGTACTTAACGCACATACGATTTGACGCAGACTTTAATTTAGTGCTACGAATAGAATCAGCTTGTAGATTAAACTCAACCTAAAAGATTAACTTAAATGACTTAATATTTGAGCGTCACGCAAGCTTGTAACTAGTATATAAAACTGATACGTAAGATTAATTATAATAAGTTAGTATTAAGACATAGTAAAAAAAAATACCTAGATTTTTCGATGAATATTTCGATGCCAATAAAACAAGCTAATAAAAAGATAGTCAATTATACAAAAATAGAAAAAAAATGAAATGAAATATTAGGCACATAAAAGAAACAAATTTTATCCACGTGGAAATTTATATTTCCCTTTGGTTTCCTAACAATTTTAATAAGCAAATTTTTTACTTTAATTTGACCAAAAAGATAACTACTTTTGTGTGCCTCATTTCACTATAATATTATTATCCTAAAATGCTCAGAAATTAAATGCTCAATCGTTTGCTACGAAATAGATTCAAACATCAACACGAATAAAAAGTAAGGAAAGAAAATTTTTTTGTACAATTGACTATTGAGGTACATATAAGTGATAAATTTCAGATACGAATAATTTACACTTTGATTTGACTGAAATATGGGGTTCTATAGGTGGTCCGGGATGTAATAGAAATTGTTCATAATTTAATCACGCTTCTAGTAAATGTAACCAACTACATATATACGAATAACTTTATACATCAAAGCATAGCGGAAACCTTACAGTTGTTGACATTTTAACAAATAAATATATATATATATATATACACACATATATATATGATATAATATATACACCTATATTTATACTCGTGTATGTATGTATAAACGAAGCGTTTAACTTAGATTATAGCAACTGAATTAAGATACGATTTTTTACGTAACAAACTGAAGGACGGTTCGAAATAACAACTATATTGTCAACGATTTGACAAGCGTCAATAATAATAAAAAATGAATAAAGTGTCAATTACTGTATTGTTTATTACTAGGAGTTGTTGCAAATAAAACAATTCTAGGCCAGATTTAATTACTAAAATGTAAAAGTGTAGATATATGTTATGTGCTTTCAAAGTTGGAAAACGATTTTTTTACGAAGATTTTCATGAAAAAATATTTTTCATTTTCCAACGAATGGTGCTTTGCACGAACCAACAGACTGCTGATTCGCTGTTTTGGCCCTTAATTGACTCAAAATTTATTTACAACTTTTTTTTTATTTTATTCATTTCTCTTATAAGAAAACTATTAAATTAAGGGCCGTTGTTAAATATAACGTAGTGATATTATTAATTACTATAATATATAGTAAGAAAAATATTTGGTAAAAATCGTTAACTTCTGAATAAAAATTAGAAGAAAATAACTTACTGATAAAGTCAGAATGATAATCATTAACATCAATTACTTTTTAAATTTCTTTTTTTTCATAATATGTATTAATATTTCTGTATAGAAGTAAACGATTTTTACTATACATTTTACCAAACAGAGCTTATCTTACTTTAATTTGCGATACTATTCAAAGTATAAAGAAATTCATATAGATAATTTTGAATTCGCTCAATTTTGTTGGCAGAGTTGAAGAAAATGTCACACTGGTTTGCATCTAAAAAATAATAAAAACAATAACATAAATTACGAAAAGGTGGACATTTTTTAACCAAAAAAAAAATAAAGAATGAAAAACCCGTGTTTTGTATAGCATCTTGAGCTGCCTTGAACCGAAAGTGCATTAAAAGTGCTCGCGACACAATTCTGAACGATCGCGGCGCCAAATTTTTTCTATTTACGAAACATAGTTTTTCATCGTATTAAATGCCAAATTCTTAGAATGAAATTTGAAACCTGCAATTTTTATAATCTTCTTTTCGTTCTACTTTATTCAATAAAATAAAAGTCTACTATGTATGTGGAAAAAAAATTTCAAAAAAGGTAATAAAAAGTGCAGGTTGAACGTAAAGAATTAAGAATTTCAATAATAATAAATAATAATAATATAACAATAATGGAATAAATGGGCCGCGTTTAAATTCGCTCATTGCAAAAATAAAGGCCGTCCTTTGACACATTTGGTCATTGCCGCCCGGTTGAAAATTGGACAATACTCGCGCTTTTAATTGCATGTATTTGTATGTAATTTATGCATGTTTTAAATGAGACACTTCGCACATTTAAATGCGGCCTCCATGTTCGATCGTGTGAATGATAAAAAAAACCCCGGGCCACCTTCGCTTTTTTGGAAACACTGAACAAAAGATTACGTAAAAGAAATTACTGTTTAAAACGTACTACTAGAATATTAATGATATATTATATCATTATAGTTAATATTTATCGTTATATTTTTTTTAATCATGTAATAATTTAAAAAAATAAATTGTACTGAATTATTGGATAATTTTCAAAGTTAATTGAAAAAAATTCTAGAAATTTTTCCATAATTTTTTGCAACTAGAATGTACTTATTTTATTAATAATATTTTATATACAATAATAGGTAAAATTGTCTACTTTGCTTTATTTGCATACGCGAGGAAAGTGCTATTTTTCAAATCAGATTAATAGTACTTACGATGTAACGAAAAAGAAGTAAGAAAGAAAAACAATTACGTAAGAATTGCATAAAAAACAATTTTACATATTTTAAACTTATATATAATAAATTTCATTAGACGATCTCGTTGTTTCATATTGTACTTTAATTTTTTGTGGTAGTTTCATTTTTTTAATGAAATTTAACATTTTAATATGATTTGGTCTTCGAGTGGAAACATTACTAGGAGTATCTTTTCGTGTATAAAAATAAGTTATTTTTATAGTATAATAGTTTCTTAAGCATGATTTTCTTATAAATTGAACAAACGTTCACTTGAATTAAATTGGAGATTATTTTTCATTCTAAAAAGGTATTATATGTTAAAAAATAACATTTTATATTTAGATGTTTCGAAAGAAAATAAACTAATTTAGAAATAAAATTCTTATTTCATTATTAACAATATTATATTACAATCTATATAATATGAATTATAAATTATTATGCATATTTAAATTTGAATTCCAATATTATTTTTCCATAACATACGATAATTTTGTTTACTTTCTATATGTAATTAATAAAATATATTCATTAATTTAAAGTGGTATAATTTTAAAAAGAAAAATTTGTATGTTTTGAGTTTTTCAATTTAAAAAAAAAACTTTTGGTGCTATACGATATTTTTATTTAAGTTTATTAAAAAATAATAATAATGATTTTATTGTTTTAGAAATTGTTAAAGACAAACTATCTTAACAAAATATTTTGTAGTATTAAAATTTCCTGTTTCTTCAAATCTATACATGTTTAATTTTTGCACATTAATTTTTCATAAAAAAATAAAATATAAAGAATATGTTTTCGAATCTACCATAAAAATAATTTTTATTAGAAATTTCATAGAAATTTTTTTCTCAAAATGTGTAATTACGCATACTCATAAATAACAGTAAATTTAAAAAGTGCTTCGTAAACTAATAACAACCCTTTAAAGGTGTGATCGCAACTAATAAGAACAATTAAAATTCAAAATTAAATTTCTTCAAACCTACCCTTATTCCATACAATATGTATGGGATATATTCGACAGGAAATAGTTTCATTTCTAAAAGGTTAGTTGGGAGCGAAAAAGAAAAAAAAATCATGAACGCGAAGCTGTGATTGTAGACTTTTATTTTTTTATCACAGTTCTACAACAGCGACGAAAACACAGAAATTCGAAATAACTCTGGGTACCTCGATAGATGGAGTCAGCATCTATGAAATTTCCCACAACTATAACATTAAAATTGAAAAGACCTGGCGGGAGAAAATAAACAAGATAGATGATTTTGGTAACAACGATAGTGCGATTATTACAACTATTAACGACGATAAACGTTATATTATATATAAAACAATGATATATATATAAATATACATAATATATTTATCGAATATTTATTGAGCTATATATAGCGAATCGAGTAGACAAGGTTGTACAAAGTAGGCAAACAATTGAAATAAGTAATAGTTGATAATAAATGAGAAGAAAGTGTGAGTGAGCGGAAAATTCAGATAGAACAAATATAGGAGTTAAAAAGAGTGAGAGGGTCAATGCTGTTGAGTGAATGGCAGTTTTAAGGAAACAATGCGTGGCTATAGCTATTGGACGGACTAGTCCACCTCGAGTGTATTTCCGTTTGACAGACCTTTTTTTTACGATTTGATGAACCAGGTTCATGTTATATATCAGGGATTAGACTAACTTAGAATAATACGCCGCGAGGGAGGTGGCAAACAAAAGGAGGTGTTCAAGGTGGTGATAGTGGTGGCAGATGACTTCGAACAGTATAGTAATAACATGAACATAAGACAAAAGAAAAAAAAAAGAAAAACGAACGATCCCCGCAATGCTTGACCCCGTTGTAAACGAGAAGTCGATTACAAAAATAAGGACTTTCCGATGGAATGCAAAAACCACCCTCAACATTGCTGACAGGGCGGTAACACTTTGTCACCTTACCGCGCCAATTATACGTTGTGTCCATACTGTCTCAATTAATAATATGTATTATATATCCGACAATATTGATTATTAAAATTCTTAATACAATAATAATGAGTTGAATTCATTACACCCTTATTCTCCCGAGATTTTTAAATTTTAACATGTTTTCAGCTATCTAATGATAGAAGCTCTGCTTCTCAATTTATTACAATTTAATTAATTACCTTAAATTAATTGGAAAACATCTTCACATTTTATTTGCAAAATTTATCCCTACTTTAACCAATGCAGAAAAGAAACGTGTAATCTGTCCTGAATTCTTGTTATCCGCAAAGAAATCTTGTCATTTGTAATCAATAGTTTTCCAATGCTTCAACACAATTGCATTATATTGTTTGCATTTGAAAATAAATTTTATATAAGCGTGCGCATCATAACACCTAGAAATTATGCACACCATTAAACAAATTTACATACCATTTGTCTACAAGTATTTGTAATTCAGCGAATTAACGCTGTAACTGATGATTATTAAATCGTTTTGCGTATATAAGAAGAGATATTTATAATTGATACGGTATAGTCTTTGTGCAGCCATACTGGCAGTGAAATGTATCTAAAATTAAAGAAAAATGTTGCTTTACTGTTCCTTCTCGTTTCTGTTAATGGTAGAAAAAATTATAATTTATTATTGTTAATTTATTTAAACATTATGAAATTAATTACATTTTTATTTGCAAATAATATCTTCAACACATTTGTATCTAAAGAATTTGTAACATTTTTATGATTTATTATTTTAAATTTTTAATTCTCTTCAATACTGACGAGTCTTTAAAGTACATAATCTGTTACAAATATAGTAAGTGAGATATTTCATGTTCATTTAACTAATAAATAAGAATTTAAATAGGTGCAGAAAAATCCCGCATCAAGTTCAATGACAATATGAAAAGCGCAAAGATAATCGGCGGTGAACCTGCAATAAATTCTGAAGCGCCATATCACGTCGCTATAAAAGTAGCTGGCAGGTACATTTGCAGTGGTGTATTGATAACACCTCAACATGTCCTAACTGCGGGACATTGTCTTACTGACGTGGCCGAATATCCTTTTTTACCATTGACAGTGGTTGCCGGAACGGATTCACGAAGTGAAGGAGGCGTGGAAAAGCGTGCATCTGAAATTTTTATTCATCCACTGTTCGGAGGTATAAGGCCAAGTCATGATATCGGTGTAATAAAGGTCTGATGATAGTTTTTATACACGTTACTTACACGAATTGAATGGAATAAACATGTGAAAATAGCAAATTACCTTTTTTCTCACGTGAAATTCACATATGAATTTTCCCACTCCCGAAATTTACGTAAGTTTCAAATTATTTTGATTCCATTTAATTCTGACATTTTTTGCAAACAAAAATTACTATTTTTACCTGGATGTGTTATTTGAAATAGTTGTCGGAGCCATTTAAAGAATCGGAATCAATTAAAACAGCAAAATTACCAGAAGAATCGGCAGATGTTGGTGAACAAGTTACAGTAACCGGATTCGGTCGTTTTTCTCCATTCTTTTCAATCGCTAGTAATAACTTAAAGAAATTAACATCGCAAGTTACATATTGTGGCAATCTTCTAAGATTACTTGGTGCTGTAGGAAATGGAGACATTTGTGTTAGAAATCCACCAGGGGAAGGAATTTGCAATGTAAGTAAGATTGCACCAACATTTTTGGTATTGAAAAATAATTCTTTGTCAATTTTGGCAACTTCATATTTATCCAAGAAATTATAAATTGTTCTATTAACTAAAAGATTTCTGAATAATATTTAAATTTGTTACTTAAATTAATGATTAACCATTCATCAGAAGATAATACCCAAAACTATACTGATGAAAGATAATATTATCTGATAGATGTAATAGTCATAAAAACATTATTTAAACTAATATAATAATGATATACATTAAAAAGAATTTCAACACTATTATTAAAATATTAGTGATAAATAAATAAATGAATCATTGTGTAATCAAATGTATTTTTAGGGTGATAGTGGAGGCCCCTTAGTAAATACTCAAGGTGAAGTTGTAGGAATAGCGTCAAGAGTTTTCGGGTGCGCGGCAAGAACACCTGATATTTACACCGGAGTGAACGAAAATTTAAAATTTATAAATGATGCTATAAGTGATACTACATCTCGAAGTAGCAACGACGACAGGATGAGGCAATTTTATTATGATATTTTAAATTCGTTCAGAAATCGCTATTATTTCTTTTATAAATAAACAAAATAAAAAAAGTAAATTTTTATAATAAAAATATAGATTTGCCAATAAATGTATAAAACTTTATGTAAATAAAATGAGCATAATTTAAAATATTTTTAACAATGTATATAATATTTTTAGATTAAGAATATGAAGACAAAATTAAGTTATTATTAACAGCACTTAACTTCACTTAGAACAATATGCTTTGCCTTCAAAAGATGAAAACAGACGTCCAGTATTATACAAAAATACTGCCGAATCAGCTAGTTTCCATTTTTTCACTGGTGTTAATTGTCTAACACTTGAAATACCTCCAATCGTCCCAGGTCTGCCCAGTTGATAGTACATCTAATTTTTCATATCTTATTTCAAATTAATAATTAGTTAATAACAATATTTATTTAATAAATAATTTATGCTTAATATTAACTGCACACCAACAATTAATTATTATTACGTTCAATAAAAAAATTCATGGTAATTGTGTACTTATCTACCCCCCCCCCTAACGTACACTTTTTACACACGAAATCTGTGTGTTTTTTTGCGCTGATCACGGGAAAAATAAAATAAAAGGTCGCTCTTTTGC